>VDFB02350309.1:0-28567 GCA_007258455.2 Sequoia sempervirens
AAGATTTCATGATCTAGGTTGGTCAATCGAAACAAGAGCTATCTCAATCAATTGTTCCACAATAAAATTGTGTTCACTAACTTGCAAGTCCATTATTCCAAGGGCAACCAAAACTTCACCCTAAGTTCCCTAAACCCTAAACACTAAAGCATTCATTTTGTCCTAAGACCTTAAAATGAAATTTGGTTGCCTTAGGCAACTCCACCAAATTTTATTCCCTTAAGCCATGTCATTTTTCCCTAGGACATTACTACATAGATCCCCTTAGGCCATCCTATTACCCTAAACCCTAAACTCTAAACTTTAAACCCTTAACCTTAAGCCATCATTTTTTCCTAGGCCCTTAAGGAAATTTGGTTGCCTTGGGAAACTTCACAAAATTTTATTCACTTGAACCATGTCATTTTTTCCTAGAAAATCACCAGACATAGATCCCCTTGAGCCATCCTATCACCCTAAACCATAAATCAATGTCTTAAGGGGTCCTAATACGACATTTCTTAAGGGGATCAAATAAGTTCTCAAAATTTGGTGAAGTTGCCCAAGGTAACCAAATTTAACAATAATAAGATCATGCAAGATTATAATATGAATGAGATAAATCATGATCTAGGTTGATCGTTTTATGGTTTAGGGTGTAATATGGCTTAAGGGGATCTATGTCTAGTAAGGTCCTAGGACAAAATGGCATGGCTCAAGTGAATACAATTTGGTGAAGTTGCCTAGGACCTTAATGAAAATTGGTTGCCTTGGGCATCTTCATCAAATTTTATTCACTTAAGCCATGTCATTTTGTACTAGGACCTTACTACATAGATCCCCTTAAGACATACTTTAGGATGTCTTAAGGGGCCGTAATATGACATTTATTAAGGGGATCAAATAAGTTCTCAAAATTTGGTGAAGTTTCCCAAGGCAACCAAATTTAACAATAATAAGATCATGCAAGATTATAATATGAATGATATTTCATGATCTAGGTTGATCAACTTATGGTTTAGGGTGATAGGATGGCTTAAGGGGATATGTGTCTAGTAAGGTCCTAGGACAAAATGACATGGCTCCAACAAATAAAATTTGGTGAAGTTGACTAGGACCTTAATGAAATTTGGTTGCCTTGGGAATCTTCACCAAATTTAATTCACTTAAAAGCCATGTCATTTTGTACTAGGACCTTACTACATAGATCCCCTTAAGCCATCCTATTACCCTAAAACCTAAATCATAAACTCTAAACTGTAAACCCTATAGCATTCATAAATTATCCTATATTAATATTTAATTGCTTTTTCATTCAAGTAACATGCCTTAGACATAAATGAGGCTTACATATTTTATCATTTGTATTCAATTAGACCATTTATATTGAATTTTTTAAGGGTATTTCCTAAACATCTATTCTACATTTTGAAATTACAAATCTAATGCAATTTCACTTATATCTTAGAGATCACATGGATCGATTCAATAATATTTGTAATCCACCTCCATGCCATCCATCTCCACCACCTTCACCTCCACCTCCATCCACTCCACCTCATAACCCCCCACCTCGACCACTTGAAATTGATGGTGCTCGCTTGCAAGCATGAATCAATGCCAATGTTAGAACCATCCAAGATCAAATCAACATTATTCAAAATGAAGAATGTATCGCATGACCTGTGAGGATGTTCACATCTAGGATGCAAATAGTTGTTGATGTTGTTAGGGCTATGGATGGGATCTTAGATGAGCATCGACAATGGCTAGAGGAAAGGAGAACTTCCAATTCTAAAAAGGAAAACACAAAGAAATGAAGAGATGTAGTAGAGAGCCACAATAGTTTAAAAATTATGACAATGATCTTATAGTTATGAATTTATGAATTTAATTTGATGGATATTTTGTGTGATGAATTTATGAATTTTGTTGGATGGATATTTTTAGTGACGTGAATTTATGATTTTGGTTGCATGGATATTTTTAGTGACATGAATTTATGAATTTCGTGGAATTTATGAACTTATAATGATGAATTTATAATAGTAATATGTTATGACTATCTATTAGATCATGATTTCTCCTATTGGAAAAATATAATATATATATGCATTAGACATAAAATGACCTTTTTGTGAATGTTTCAAGTTTATTTTTTAGTATGTACATGTATTAAAATTGCATAGTTCTAGATCTTAAATTTTGAAATTTGTATGTATGTACATAGTTTAGTTGAATGACGTATGCATGCAAATTATGCATTGTATTTTTTATTTTAAATGTATGTACATGTTAAATTTTGAAATTTGTATGCACATGCTCAAGTTCAATCAATGTATGTATGTACATATTTTATTTGAATGATGTATGCATGCAAAATTTGCATCGTATTTTTTATTTGAAATGTATGTACATCTTAAATTTTGAATTTTGTATGCACATGCTCAATTTCAATCAATGTATGTATGTGTATGCATATGTATGCACATCCTATTTAAAAAAAATTGTATGTGTGTTTCAAATTTAACTATTTCTTGTAATTTTTTAAGTTTGTATGTTAATTTTGTATAATTTAATGCAGGTGCACTTATATCTGATATCATGGATCAATTTTACATTGATGATATCATCAATCCAGCACCTAAGCCACCTCCACCTCCACCCCCTCAACCTAATATCCCACCTCTAGAACATGTTGCATCTAATGAGGCTCGCTTGCGAGCATGCATAAATGATCAAGTGATATCCATGCAAAAACAAATCAATGCTATTCAAAATAAAGCATTGATTCCACCACACATGAGACTTTTCTCATCTGCAATGCAAAACATTGTGGATGCCATTAGGACTATTGATTCTGATCTAGATAGGCATCAACGAGAAAGAGAGCAGATGAGACAATTTTATGCAAATGGTCTCTCCTATAAATAAATTTTATACTTTAAAATAACAAAATCCCATCTAGCCCCTTACTTTCTCGACCCTATTACTTGGCAACCCATTCCTTCCAATAAATCTAGAATATCCATGAGGTGTTGTATACACCCACAGATGAGTGCATATTTTTGGGATTGATGGTATATGGTATTTGACAGTCCACCACATGCTAATTTGGAGGTCCCATTGTATTTTTTGAGGAAACTATATGTAGAGTTTGTTATGGAGCAAAATCCCAATTTTATTTATTTTAAATCATTTCAGGGTGTTGGTGGCAGCATGCCACAATAGAGATTAGGGGCAAGGGTTGATCCCCATTGCACCATGCATGCACAACCCCTTGTTTCTCCTCTTGGTCCTATCATTCCCACACTTGTGCATCAATGTGTGGTGGTCTCAACATTAGGATCCCTTAGTACACTCACAGGAGACCTTGATCAACATGCTTCTACGATAGCGAGTAGGGAGCATAGAGATGATGATGATGGAGGAGTGTTTTATGGAGTTGGTCTGAGTACCACTCTAGGAGTCTCAAGACCACATGTATGTACTAATTACCATCAGTTATGCTATGGACTTGATTAGGCCACACTTAGTTTGGGTGGACATGGAGATTCTGGTGGTTCATCTGGTCACCTCAATTCATTTGTAGAATTTCTTACTACAGACCATCACCCTGAGGAAACTGCGACATAGGTATAAATATGCATCTACATGTTCATTTTATAAGAATTTTAATGAATGTATATATCAAAGAAAATTTTACAATACATTTTAACAATCAATTTTTTTGGTATATAGATGACACTAACAATGGGGCAATCATTCGCTCTGCGAGTACATACATCGACACAAGTCCTAGTTGGCAACCCTTATGGGGTATTTTGATTTTAATTTTTTAAATTATATATGAAATGATTTTTAACTTGAGTTTTGAATTTAAAATTGAATCATGAACATATGTTTTAAATATTTATGTTGGTTTAGGGGAGTCAATTGACTTCCACGTCGATTCCACCTGAGGGATTGTCGAGCACTCCTCCACTGTCAGGCATCATAGATCAGGGGCAGGTACATTTATATTGTAAATTGTTTAACTTGCATTAGTATAGTTACAATTATGAATTTTGAATTCACTATATATCAAATGTGCATGTACACTTGTAAATATTATAAGCTTTAAATGTCTACATGTATGTCTAGGCTGATACAACAATGAGAATGGGCATTGGGAAAACATTAGATGTTGTGGCTACTTGTGAGGCCTCTGATTTTTAGGTTGTTTAAAAAAAATTCTACACAAAATTTGCAAACTTGAATATATATATTTTAACCTAATTCAAGTATACATGCTTTAAATTTGATCTTGTAGGACTTTGTTTGTGTGACTTTCTGCCATGACTCAGTCATAGTTACACCTCCAAGAGGACATGTAGAGCAGGCTCCAAATATCATGGTAATTCAATTTTTTTATTATATTTAAAGTCAATTACAAATTCTATATTCTAAATTTAACTTAAATTTAAAATTGAATATATATATATATAATATGAGCTAATACATGTTTTAAATTCTTTTTTTTTATAACATGAGACACATCTTGTAGTTCAGCATGTACAAAGAGGTCCTGGAGAAGAGGGTGCACAACCTCAAAATACAGTACAATTAAAATATGATAAATTATAAATTAAATTGAATTAAATCATTTTTAATTATAGACTTACATCTAATTTCAACTTTCTTTGTCTTGTTTATGTAGATTGATTTAGAAAATTTAGAGGCTAGTTCAGGTTCACCAAAGCATCTAGACTCAGATATGATGGTAATTTAATTTTATGATGAATTATAAATTAAATTATCATTAAATCATTTTTCATCATCTTACATATGATTTCAACTTTCTCTTGTACAGAGTGTTTCAGGTCATTTGCATAGTTTGCATGGTGTGAAGAGGTCTCTTGATTATAGAGATGATACATGACCTAAACATGATTTTATGGGTTATATTTGATTATTTCATGGACTACATATTTGGTTTCTCATGTACTCTGTTGGACTTTATATTTCATGGGTCAAGTACTTTGTTGGACTTTAGTTCATGGGTTGTACTATGATGGACTTCATTTCATGCGCTTAATATATTGGTTTCATGCACTTAATATGTTGTAAATTATGGACTTTATTATTGTTCAATTTTAATTTACACATGTATATTTATGCATTTTATGTTCATAGTCAAGACATTAATATAGGACATTAATGTGAAATTAAATATAAATATGAAATTAAAGTTGAAATTAATAGGACATTTTAATATTTGTACTTTACAAATTTGGTGATCCCATACATGATATGTACATTCAATAATTAGTGATAATTAGTGAATGAACTTATTCAATTCATGTTAATCAATAATTAGTCAATAAATCATAATTTACAAACAAAAGCAATCCATTTATATATCACAAAGGATGAAATTTTAAGAAATAAACAATACCATACAAGATTAGAGAACAAAACCATTAATAAATTCTATAAACAATAGCATACAATACTAATTTATAAGTTGTCCAAACAAATAATAGCATCCAATACTAATTTATAAGCTGTCAAAACAAATAATAGCATCCAATACTAATTTATAAGTTGTCAAAACAAATAATACCATCCAATACTAATTTATAAGTTGTCAAAAAATATAATAGTATCCAACACTAATTTATAGGTTGTCTTAAGGGGTCCTAATATGACGTCTTAAGGGGATCAAAGGAGAGTATAATTAAGTATAAATTTTAAGTGATATAAACAAGTATTATACTTTAGGGTGAGTCATCATAACAAATGATATAATTAAATATAATATTTAGGATATGTGCTAATACGACACGTCTTAAGGGGTCATAATACGACATCTTAAGAGGATCGAAGAAGAGTATAATTAAGTATAAATATTAAGTGATATAAATAGGTATTATACTTTAGGGTGAGTCATCATAACAAATGATATAATTAAGTATAATATTTAGGATATGTGCTAATACGACGTCTTAAAGGGATCAAAGAATAGTATAATTAAGTATAAATATTAAGTGATATAAATAAGTATTATAAGTTTTAGGGTGAGTCATCGTAACAAATGATATAATTAAGTATAATATTTAGGATATGTGTTAATACGACACGTCTTAAGAGGATGCCTTAAGGGGTTGTAATACATCTCAAGGATATAATTGATTTAACAATCATTTATGCATGATATTTAGTGATTATGCAATCAAATTTAAAGTTTCAAAGTAGGAAAACATGCACATTTAACAAACAAAATATATAGAATATTGATTTTGATACATAAAAGTACTTAGAGTACATAATTGTGTATGTACATGTATTTGTAATTTGTACAAAATGTTTAATTATGTAAGTATGTATGTACATATATATCATCTCAAAATAATGTTTACAAAATTTGGATATGTCATCTCAAGAACATCTCAAACTTGTGCCCGGAATATAGTAGGTCTTCACACAAGTTGATATCAAAAGGGTACAAGCAATATCAATGAAATCATCAAAACATACATATTTTAATTTATATAAAACTATCCATATGTACACAACTCAAGTACCTACATTTAAAAGTATTGCACACATGTGTGTAGGTTGAATCTAGTCACCTTTTTGTTTCAAAGTATGAGATCAATGCAATGATGGCTTAAGGATACAAAAAACAATAATAAATCAATTTAACTATTAGTGTACAAGCAATATCAATATATAATCAAAACATGTATTTAAATATAATTTAACTAATGATTACCTATTTTTACCAAGTATTCCATGTTCTCTAGGTTGAATTTGCATGGACTAGATTCTTTTTGTTGAAAATTGAGGTGTTTATGTAGCTTAATACTTTGTAAAACTTTATGATTTCTGATCTAAATATGTATTCTTTGTGGGTGATTATCTAATTAATTCATTTTATCATTTGTAGAATGAAGATAGAAGGTTGTAGAAGAATTAGACAGGATATTAGAAGATACACAACATATACCATGGAGAAACCCTTTCAAGAATAAACTCCACCAAGAATCGATGTATTATTTAGTATTTGAAGTAGATTACAATAATTCCAATCCTTGCTTGAGAATGCTTCTTTTTCCTTCACCAAATCTTCTTCACAACCTGCAATAAAATTGATACAAACTTTCTTCAACTTTCTTGAGATAAAGAGGCAATAATCAACCTTGTAAACTCCAAAGAGTTACAATTACAAAGCTCAATCCCCATCTCACAAAAGGTACACCTATCTCTTGCAAGTAGATTTCTACTGTGAAAAACAATGCCAAAATATGTGCTTCATCCATTTGGGCCTCCCAAATTGAAGTATTAACTGAACCTTGATTCCGTAAATATCTTATAGGCTTATCCTCAAAGTAGGCGCCCAAGAATGGTCCCACTTAACTCAGCCTTCTGAAATATCTTAGCATGCAAAAGAGTTAACTTCAAGAAGCCAACTTGGGAACCCAAGGTGGGTCCAAGTCATTCTGTTAACTGAAACATATCTCTCCACCATTCATGCAATAATGGTCATCCCTTGTTAACTGAAGGAACTCACCTATTATTTGTCATGTAACTCAAGTCATTAGTCATGCATTCCAAGTTAACTGAAGTTGAATAGCATTCAACTAAAACTAACTGAATTAAACTAAACTAAACTGATTCTAAACTAAACTAAACTAAATTGAACTGATATGAATTAAACTTTACTGAACTTCATGCATGCAAACATCAATCCCTAACTCCTAGGATCTTTACATGCATTAAATAAGTGTTATCTCTTACTCCAAATAGTTAACTCAACTCAAGGTGAGTGCCACCTTCCATGTGGGTGCCCCATGTGCCCCTATTATTTAAGAACCCATATTGGGCGCCCTCACATGCTCCTAACATTTAGAATTAATTACAAATGTAAAATTAACATGATTATTTCATTCAATATTAATCTCTTTCTAATCCTAGTGTTGGAGAACACTTTCCAAGGATGTAGGAGATACATGAAATAAATAATGTTTAGGATTGCAATTAAATGGCATCATATTCCAAACACTTTTTGTGATTATGGCTTAACAATCTATAAAAGGACAATTTAAATCAATTTCAACTAATAACACACTCGACCAATATCAAAACATGTATTTGATCTATTTAAAAGGACAATATAAAACTAAAACTATATTTAGGTATGTATTTACTTATTCCATTGTACCATCTGCATCCTCTCTTTTTTGCAATGAATCTATGATTGTCTCATGCTCTTCCATAGAAATTGTCCATAGCACTTTATTTGTAGGTCTTCCATGATACCGATCTAGTTTTATATTTGTTGCCACCACCAAATAAGAATAGTGTATAATATTTTTGTGTGTTTCACAATCTTTGAACGAAGGTAGACCATTCTTCCTTATTAGGTATTTTCATAGCCAAGTGCCAACAACCACCACTGATCCTATTGGAAAACATAAAAACCATCATCAAATAAGTTCTCAAAATTTTCTTAAGGGGATCAAAAACTTGTTATCAAAATTTGCTTAAGGGGATGTCTTAAGGGGATCACCATACCTGTTGGATAATGAGAGCCATCATCATCTTCTCGAGGTGCTATTAACTTATGTTTAGTCTCCACACAACGATCCAACCAATATTCTATTTCCTCTTCATTCCCTTTAGGTGAAACAATAGCATACACATGTCTTGCAAACAAAAATTGATTTAATAACTTGAGCATATCCATATAAATAATTTAGTATTACAAAATAACCTAATAAAGTGAAATACAATGAAATAAATTGAATTAAATTACCTTCTTGTACAAATTCTGAAACACGATCATATTCTTCATATGCAAACACTTGATCATTTTCTTCAATAGTTCTTTCATATTGATCATGTGCTTGTGCAGGTGTCAACAATCTTTGCTCCCACTGTTTAACGCATTTTGTATTTTCACATGCTTCCCAATCTCCTGAGATACAAAACTGAAAAAAACATGCAAGCTCCCTTGTCCAGATAGTCCATGTGCTTGTTGTCGAAATCCTAAATGAATTCCATTTAGTAGATCCACTGATTGTCTAATAGTTGACTCTAGGTACAATGTGTTAGAATCCAAGATCACCTGCATGCAAATGAATACCTGTCACATGCAAAAGACATGCAGAACCGAAAAGATGTTCTGTAAAACCTCTGCGTAAAAATGCATTAAGAGAATCAATTATTACAATGTGATCAATCCTTATGAAGGAGATCAGAAACCCTAAAAGGGGAAACCTAAATGAAACCCTAGTGTGCACACTTAATAATTAATAATTAATTATTAATGCGCCTAAGTTTAGCTTAAGTAATAAAGAGGAATAAGTGACTTAATTAATTAATCAATGTGATGTAATTAATTAAGCATAATAACTTATTACTCTAACACAATGTTCTCTTCTTCAACCAACTAAAAGAATCGATGAACTATAGAGTACTCACTCGAACAAAATGTAGATAATCTTGTATTACACCAATCCACAATCCCATGTGCATCTTTAAATTTTATTGCATCCTATAATTTTAATTGTTCTCTAGCAAGAATTCTATTGACACATGCACCAGCTCCATCATGTTCTCCTTTACCATGCGCAGCTTCAAAAAAACTCCATATATGTTGGACATTAAGTTCCTTGTGAACCCTACTTAACCAATAGAAAATTCAAGCATTATTGAACTTCCTCATACAATTATCTGACCATATGAAGTGTTCTATCATTTGGATTCCTCTTTCTCTTAAATTTCTATAAAATATATTGAAACAATATTGAACAAACTTTGGCAAGTGTCACTGGCTATCACTCAAATAAAAATGATACTCCCTCAAAAATTTTATGTCATCCTCAGTGCTATCATCTACATGTCTATAAAAAATATGGACAAACATAGCTACTTTCACTAAATTATAATACTATGTTTGAATTTCCTCTTGCAGAGCTAGAGTATAATTTTCTACAAAATCAACCACTGAAAGTATAGTACCAATTTTAAATGTGTTTCTACATGTGCGAAATTGACCATCAAACCATCGAGCATGCTGAGAGTGCATGACATATTTTGGTACAATCTTATTCTTAAATTCACTCATGAATGCATGTACATAAACTCTTTTTGTAACTAAATCGCAACGCTTTCCTATTTTTCCATCTTTTAAAGAATAGTGAGCATTGTTAAAGCTTTTAAAATTTACTAATTGTTGTCCAAAATCAATATCAAAACTTTCATGCATACAACTTATTAAGAATGAAATATTTCCACAGCTAACACACTATCCAAATATACAAGAACTTAAATAAAACAATTTATCATTAGATCTTTCACAAAACAAACCTGATATAAACTCCCTTATTGCTTCAGGTGGAATATTAATACCACATTCCTATATAATCATGTTAGTATGCAAGGTACAATGTATATCTCAAAATACATCATAAAAACAATGAAATTGAACATGTGTTTTACAACAACAAGATATTTGTTGCTAATTAATTTTTACATACCAGGGTTTACATTTTTCAAAAGACCTTTGAATTATTTTAGTATTACCAGGTAACACTAAATCACCACAAAATTTTCTATAAAATTCAATTTTTGTTGTATCTAATAGGTGTTTTGGGTGAGCATCACGAACTTTGGACCCCACCCTTAATTTTAAAACATCTCTAGCATTAGATAATACCTTAGTATTATCATGCCAATATTTTTCAATCAAAGATTTAATTTCAACATTCAATTTTATATCAGACCTCGAGAGTCGACCACTGAAACTCCAAGATTGGTTGATAGGATAATTTTCTATACTTTCTCTTCTTCTTTCCACTCTTAGCAATGTTTTAGGATGCATTTTTAAAACTTCACTAATATTACTTACCATTCTTTTATTCAAAGTTTCTTTATTAACTATAGCAGTTGTTATAGATCTTCTTGCTGCATTTTTATCTTTAGATCTACTATTTTTCCCAATAGATTAATGGCACTAGCAATAGTAGACATAACATGTTTTAATAATTGATCTTTTCTTCTTGGTTTAATAGAAAATTCTAACCTTTTCATTATTTTCCTCATTTTTTGCATTCTCATCAATTGCATCATTAGTTGACATTGAAATGCAAGTTTTTTACGATAAAATAATTTTTTGTATATTCTATTCTCATGTGTTCTTATTTTCCTCCAAGAAATCTTACCAGAAAGATTATCCAAAACATCACTTTCAATTTAAAAAAAAAAGTATTTTCATTAAATTCAACATCACATTCTAGATTTCCATTTTCATTTTCAACTCCAAAACAATTTACATTTTCATATTCATTTTCATCAACAAAACGGTTCTCATTTTCATTTTCATCAACAAAATGGTTTTCATTTTCATTTTCAACAAAAGAATCATTCTCATTTTCATTTTCAACAAAAGATTTTTAATTTTCATTTTCAACAAATTCTATAAAAAATTTCATCTCTTTGAATATTATCAATGTCAACATCATTTTGACTAATGGGAAAAACAAGTTTTGAAGGGATCTGGAACCCTTTACAATTGATAATACACAATTCTTGCAAAGAGAATAATCAAATTTCCACTAGCAACAACCCAACAACCAAAAAACATAACCAGACGGGTGCTAAACTAGAAGTAAGACAAAAGACCACCCTCAACACCCAACAACAACACAACAACAAAATACCCTAAAATAAACTAACCCCCAACAAGAAATAGAAAGAAAGGAAGAAAAAGAAACACTAATTCAAGCCACCTAGAGTATTGGCGACCTCAATTTGTTGGTTCCTATGCCTCTCGACCATATCTAGTAACTCTTTCTTCTCTACATCAAAATTTTTCTTCCAATCCACCGAATCTCTGCCAACAAGACCTTTGTCATCATCCTTAGCCTCTTTTTTCCCATTTCCCTTGGTCACATGCTCCTTCTCCATAAGCTCTAAGAAGTAGACCTGGTCCTCCCTAACCTCACTAATTTTCCTAAACAGGACCTCCAGGGAGTTTGCATTGTTCTTGACCGAGATATCACGAGTTTGCATTAACTTCTTGATGTCCAAATTTATGCCTAGAACCATGGATTCCATAGCCACAAATCTATCCTCACACATAGACTTAAAATTATGATAAGAATCCTCAAGTTCCACCATTCTATCAATAAGAATGTCTGGCATAGACCGTTTCAGACCATTCTTCAAATTCCCTTTTAAGCCTCTAATTTTAATATTAATTTTATTGAACTCTAGAAGAGTCCACTTAGCCAATTTAAATGTACCAATGGCCCCAGCCCTAGCTATATCGAGTAAATCAAACATGGAAGTAGTGTCATAGTCTAGGTAAGAAAAGTCCTTAGAAAGAGGATTTACCTTCAAGGACTCTTGCCTGGATTTTCTCTCCTCCACATTCTCCTCACCCAGACCCCTAATTCCCTCTTCTTGTTCATCCTTGGGAATGTCCTGGATGGGAGAGTCCTCAATAGCCACCGTATTTTCATCAGCATCCTTTTCCTCGCTAGCCACTCTAGGGTCCTGTTGATGGTGTTTTTTGTACAACAACTTAGATAAAATTCAAGTATCTTATCTCTCCTGAAAGGTAAATCTCTATCAGCAAGCCTCAAGAGATAACCCCAAGGTCTCTAATGTTAGGTCTTGAAAATGCATAAATAGCTCAGCTAATATGTGAAAATGTTGGTAATCACAAAGGGACCTATGGAACTTTCAAACTTATCAGATCTTGCAATGTAATGATACTTAAAATCCTAAATCTAACTCAGATTTTAAAAGAAATGACAAAATAAAAAGGTTTAGAGAGATCCTAAGATTAAAATGATTCCTAAGACCAACAATGCAGATGATAAAACACTCAAAGTGGACCAATCCCTCAAAACCAATTCTTGTTTAACCCAGATCTAATCTGCAATCTCATAGAAACAGTGCAATATTCTAAGGAATTAAATATTTTTGGATCATGAAGCATTCACCCACATCAACCCTATTTTTCAATTGAAATGAATAAATACCCACAATTGAACTTAGCACGTAAAATTTAAGGCCCAGGATAACTTTACACGACAACTTACAATCAACCAGCTGCTAAAAGTATTGACCAAGGATTGATCAAACACTTCAAATATAAAATCATAAACACCATTACATCACATCTAACTCTAAAACCAACATATATATAATTATCTCAAAGCAATTTTAAAGAGATGGAATAACAAGAACCATGCAAGATGAAAAAACACAAGAAAGAGAACCAAAGAACAATTTCTTTACTTATATTGAATCACCCAATGTTGCAACAGTTCTAGTATTTAGTGAAACAACACTTGCTCTCAGAAAATACTAACTCCTAAATTATCTCTAGCTCTTGCAACTATCACTTAACTTTTTCTAACCCCTAAAAATGAGGCAAGATCCTCAATTTATAGAAATTCGTCCACTAGGTCGACCCAAATTAGGGTTTACATCAAAAGGTTGGCCAAGTTAGGTCGGCCTAGAAAGTTCCAATAAAATGAAATATGAATTTAATGCTTGGGGATTCATCCAAGTCAGCCTAATTTCTTTCAAAATAATCCTCTTGGTGGCACAAAACTTGAAGTTGTCCATCTGGCTGGCTGGAAGTCACATGGCTGGCACAAAAATCTATATGGCTACAAGCTAGTGATTTTCTCTCTCCTTGTCAACTTCTAATTTATTGGATAACTCCTTAAAATTCCCCATACTTCCTTCATATCCTCTAAATTTAAAACTAGAATAAATTTAATTCTTGTCTTATGATTTTCAAATTCCTCCAAATTATGGAGCATTACCTTATTCCATTCAACCTATAACTCATGGTATTTATCCAATTTTGAAATATAGATTGCTGCATCTTCCATATTTTCTTTTGCAATTGGAGCACCATTAGAATGCGCATATATCGCATGATACCATCCCTACAATCTTCCTATATTCATATTCTTCTAGCTGAAATTCTTCCTACCAGTCATTATTTCCAAGAAACTGACGCAACCATCATGTATCTCATTCATCTTCCCTTGTATTTTTGTTATTTTCTTCAGAACCTTGGACAAGAGATCCTTTCTATAATTCCAGATCTCAATCCATTCCTTTACCTTATCAACCTCATCTCAGGAAAGGATGTCCAACTTGGCCAACTCATTCTTAGGCATCTGCAAAATTTCATTGTTATTTGTTTCATTAATATTCTTGCAATCTGTAATAACCTATGAGATGTGTTCCAGAAAATTAGAAGCATTGGTGTATATCTTTAGAATTTGCTCAATTGCTTCATCCCCTCTACTACTGACATCCTTTAGCCAACTATGAGTACAATGCACAGAAGACTTTAATCTTTCAATTTTTGTTACTGCTTTCCTTGGGCAATAATCCTTCTAGCACGACTCCCTCACTTCCCATTGTCTACAGAGGCTTCATCAAGTGTTGCACATATTTATATACATCATTCAATTGCTTTTGCAATTTTTCCTTCTCCTCTATCTCTTTATCTAATCTCCTTAAAATTGCCTAAGAAGATTCTTGGAACTCTTCCTTTTCTTGTTCCTTGGTAGTAGGCCCTAGATTGATTGTTTGCACCTTGTAATATGAGGGCCTAACTTCATCTTTCAACTTATCTGATGCAAGAACCACCACATGTATAACCCTATTATTAAACTCATCCCTGGAAATCCTGGAAACTTTCTTGGCCCTTTTTCTTTTCTTAGGCTGCCCCCATTGTTCAAGTAGTTTTCCCCAGCTTAGGGTCTCCTCCTATACAATAATTGGCTTCTTACTAAGCCTATTTTCTAACCACTCTAGAGTTTATGATGATTCATTTTCCATCTCCTTGTTGGGATTATCAACCACATTTATTTCAATATCTTGTTCTACTTCTGGTTGATTTTCTTGTTCTTCCTTTTCTTGATTAGGACTATCGGCAACATCCTCTTCTCTATTATTGTCTTCCACGGGATTATTTTGTGGCTCATCAACTATACCTTCTCAGGGGACCTTGATATTTTTCCTTGAGCAACCTCTGAATCTATGTTCTTTCTTTCAACTCCGAAGGTTGATTGCGTTATTTCTTGAACAAACTTTCTCCACTCTCCACTATTAGGAGTGGAAATATTGTCATCATCTTAATTCAAATGCTCAAGGTTATAAGATATGTTTCCTTCCTCTGGAAGTGCCTCCTCGAAAATTTGTACATTTTGATGTGAAGAAGGTGGAGAAGGAATGGGAGAATTATTTCCTAGAGCTACTCTCTTTTCTACATCATCAGTAGGTGGCTCTTCATCTTGCAACTCTTCTTATGTTCTCTTTACTTCTTCTATTTGAGCAACCTTCTTCTTAGGATAATTTCTCCTCACATAAACTTGGGGATTTTCGCCTGAACTCTCCAAATCAACCACCTTTGCAGTAGACGGAGCATTTGTGGCAGCCTCATTCTTTCTAGCTTTTGCAGCCTTCTACCTCTTAGTAAGTATTCTCATTTTCCTCACTGGTTGTGAGGTCTCTCCTACTTCAACATTGGTGTTGGCTTGAGGAACCTTCTTAATTTTAGGAGATGGATTTTCTCCTTTCTTTGTTTGCACCTTGCTCCTAGTTCTTCTTTTAATAGATATTGTTTCTTCAAAATCCTCTTCATTATGGGGCTCCATGAATTCATCCTCCTTCTTGGTTTCAACTACTTCTTCATCTTGAGACTCAAAGTATCTTGTTAAATCATAGGTGAACTTGACACCTTCAGCCTCTAATTCCAATACTTTATGCTTAACCCACAATCTTGAATACTTCTCGATAGGCTTAGTGATTTGATTCAAATCAATTATTTCCTCTTTAGACCAATTATTTGGAGGCAATGGCTTGTTCCTGTAAGGTTCATAGTCATGGTGTTGAAGAAGATCTGCATAACTGTCTTCAACCTGATCAGGCACTTCCACAACTTTGTATAGTCTGATTAACTTCAAAGGTAGCCTTGAGAATCTTCTTATGATGACTTCCCACTCATCCCGACAATTTGCCCTATAGTCATCAATGTGGTCCTTGTGCCTGAAAGTCCTATTAGTCTGCTTCATGACATTTTGATAAGGATCAAAATTACTTCTATCAGTGTGGGAATACAACTCAAATTGGGTCATCTCCTTCTCAGAATGTTGGGCACTCTGAATAGAAGGGAAAGCCTCCAAGACCCCTATTCTCAATGGGAACTCTGATCCCAATCCTTTCTTCTTTATGTTTCCTTTCTATAGAAATTCTTCAAAACCTACCATCTATTTTGTCAATTCTAACTGGATGACCTTGTCGGTGGGGTACCAAGGTAGTCTAAGAGGAACAACTAGTGATCCTTGCACCTAGATGTACATGTGAACCTTTCAAATTGAACAAACCATTGGCCATATTGTTTAATTAAATCCATTACATCTTAAGAGATACTCATATGAAGAGAATATTGCAACAATCTAGGAATATACATGAAGAAAGCATCATTGTCCCTTCTGTAGTTGGATGTTTTATACTGTAATTGTGGATACACTTCCCATATCTTATCATGCCCCAGGACTCCTTTGCAACTGAGACTCTTGTATTAAGTCTTATGTGCCAGCATGTACACCAAGTATGAGGTCATAGTAAACCTATTTGTCTCTTGCACACTCCTTAATTGAGAGTCCAAGTTATTACTAATGATCATTGCCCAATGATAGTGTTTGTTTGCTATAATCTGGGTAATGGGATGGAACATCCATGATTGAAATATATGTTCCTCCTCCACTACCATAACTTTACCCAGAAGAGTTATGATGTCATGATACTCCTGCTTGAAGTCACTTCTATGCAGTTGCTTGGTAAATTTTGAGTAGTGGTGCTTTGGCTTCAATATCCATGCATTGTTCATTATCTCCAGAGCTCTATTGGGGTCTTGCTCATAGAACTTGGTAGCTCCCCCAATGTTTATTTCTTCAATAAGCTTATGGTGAGAGGCAATGTTAAAGACCTCTGCAATAGACTCCTCAGTCAGGTTTTTCATTACCCTGCCTTGAGGCTCAACTATGATTCTTTCCCTTAAGTCATAACATTTTGCACACTCCAAAACTAGCTCCACACATAGTTGTTTAGGTGGAAATCCCGTTGCTTGTGCCAATCCGATATGAGTGATCTTTTGAGCCAACTTGGTTGGTGCTTTTCCAAACATCTTCTGATGGAAGTCGTCATAGTCCACATGGCCTATATTGGTATCTGCAATCCTTGACCATGCAGAGGCAATCTTTGTCTATGGACAAATGCCTTTAAAGTCGTACTTCATTCTTTCCCGTCTCTTTCTAACTTCCTCTTGTGCTAGAGAACCCTTGGTTTTGGTGGTTTTTTTGGGACTTTCCTCTACTTGCATCTATTAGGGAAAAAGGCACAAACATCAGAAGGAAACACAATCATAATATATCATACTATCCAATGCAATCAATTCAAAGAAAATTATGAGAAATTTATTATCCATGCAAGGCAAGCAATTCAAATTTTTATTTTATGATACATGAAGCCCATTGAACTGAATAATTTCCCATGAAATGATCATTCGTCCACATCATTGAAGTATATAAAAAAGTAAAGTTGATTTCCATAATCCTACATTACCCCCTTTTAAGTTTCAAGCCAATACAAAAAAAATTGGAAAATCCCAGCCTGCTCGGATTTTCCAACTGGATTAGGGTTCGGATAATCCGAGCTAGCTCAAAATTACCGAAGTCAACCAATTGGTGGCAACAAAGCTAAATTTGGATTGTAAACTAAAATCAATGATGTTCCAGAAATTAAATTATCAAGGTGCAAAGTCCCTCATCAAGCACTCAAATCAACATGAACTCAAATGGATGCACTAATAACGGAGTCTACAAGAAGCTCTAGAGATTTCAACACACCTTGGATTGTTCGAAGATCAAGATCAAGATTTGAAAAATGCAAACATATCAAGGTTTGGGTCTCATATGGATGAAATTTCGATCAATCCAAGGAACCTCAGATTATCCGAGTGGATTAAAGCTCAAGTAATCTGAGATAGCTCTGATTTGTTGAGATTTTGCTAAGATGATAAAAAAGTGGTAAGTGCCAAGAATGTTTGCATAAAAACAACGAAAATCACAAGTTCGCGTTGAAAGATCGATCATTCACACAGTTTCATGGAATCATTTGAATGATTGTGTGCAATGTTTTAATCCATTTAGATCTAAACCTTCATACCCAAGACTCACGGGTAGGGGACCTTCAAACTAGGGCTTGAATTGAATTAAAATTTGAGGAAAGACCCATTCCATTTTGATTCAATACTCTAAATCTCAAGGAGTAAACCCTAAAAGGCACTCATCAAATCGAGGCACTCAAACAGAAAACCCTCACTTGCTCAATCAAACGTGCCCTAGAAGACTTGAAAAGAAATGATGAAACCTGAAATGGACTCCCATGACCACAAAATTCATTGACCTCATTCATAACACAAAGATTCAATAATGGAGCTCAAGACTGAATTGAGGACAACAGAGGAAAATGAAAACCATACCTTCAAAACACGTAAAACTAGAGAGCCACCCGACAGCTCAATGAGGAAGCTATGAAATCCAATAACGATCACACTTTAAGTGAGTAATATCCTTAGAAAAGATAGATCTAGTCATTTTATGGAGAGAACCTTGTTACCCTCCAACTCAATCGAATACAAATAATCAAGCTGGAGGGAAAAAATTGAATATATCACTATTTGAGCGCAATAAATGACCATAATAAATGCACGATGGGACAACCCAAACTTTAGAGATAGGAGGCAAGCTCAGACTTTGGATAATCTAAGGTACATTGGATTATCCTACCGGATTAAGGTTCAAATAATCCAAGCCTTCTCAAATTTTCTGAACTTCCCCCTAACTTAGTCAATTTTGCCAGATTCTCAAGTTTTTGACTAGGGGTAGATTCTTAGGAGCTAGACCATCACTTCAAGTTGCAAGAGGACATTTCAAATGCAAGCTTGTCGTTAATACCATGGTTGAATCAAGACCAAATTTGAGGGACTTATCCCTTAAGGGGATGAATTCAATACCCTACAAAAAGTAAACGCAAAAGCAAAGCAAGAAAAGAGGGTCCTTACTTTTAGCGGGGCTTGTGTGCAAAAACTACACAATAGGTCCTTGACTGGAACCTCAGAAGCCTTTTTCTTCAAATTAGTTATTCTCTTCGACAACCTCCTCATTTTATCGGCCAACCCCTTAGCATTACCTTGTGTCCCCACCTCCAAATCACCACCAACAACAACTTTACCAACAACCACCTCCACAAACTTGGGAGAAGAATCACTTGACCCTACCTCCATGTCCTCACTCTTAGAAAGAGTGAGCCACTTAGGTAGCCTATTACTCTTGGCACTTTCCACCTTCCTCTTCTTTGAATACATAACCACAGCAATAGGGGAAGCATCCTCCTCCTCCTCGTTCCATTCCTTGTTTTCATCTAGAGAGGAAACTGACCCTGATGACCCAGATAGATCACTAGCAACTTTCTCCTTTCCCTTAATAGTTGGAGTCGAGATGAGAGCCTTAACATGCTCCATAATAAGAAGGATAATCCCTTCATGGAGGATAGGAGACCTCCTATTCTTGAGATGCATGTAAATCGAGACCTTGAAAGAAGATAACAGGAAAAAAGGAAATGGAATGAACAAACCCTGGCGAAAGTTCTTGAGGAGCATGAAATGGTGACCAAGAATAGCCCTAAATCTCCCTTCCAAGGTCACATAATTCATCATGACCTCTGTAATGCTCACCCATATTTTCTTGAGGGAAGTTCTCTCATAACCCCAGCTCTCCAATTTGATTAACTGCTTCCTCTCATCATCTTTGAAAAACTAAACCATCGCTCCTTCATTGCTTTTTTTATCCTTAAAAAACTTCCTACCCACAGTCAGCATACCCGTAATAGTAGCAATCAAATACTCATTAACCTCCACCTCCAAACCTTTAATCTTAAACTTGTGGTTATGCCACAATGAGACAAATTACGCCAAGGCATTAGGGTCATGACCGTGCAATCTCTCCAAGAACGAAGTGAAATTCCCATGGCTCAATATACTCCAAAGCTTCTTCTTTCTTTGAATGCCACTGCAAGAGTGTGACTCAATTTGACTCATGTTTCCACCCATTGTAATTTCCATGAAAATCACAAAACCCTTGCAAAAACAACTCAAGTCAAGACCAAAGAACCAAAAACTGCCCACAAAGTGTGCAAAGTGAAGGCAGGTACAAGGCCATAAATGATTCAACCCTCATCCCATGCCATCATTCCTTAATAAACTCCCAGCTTTCTCATGAAGGATCGATCCCTCCTCCCATGAACGAAATTCATTTAGGTTGACAGCCTCATTGGCAAAATAAATCTGCCAATGAGTTTCCTTCTCGATAGATGTGAGAGACTCAGGTCTCATCACAAGATTGCAACATAATGATCATATCCTTGATAAGATGGGTGACACATAGATAATTTATAATGTTCATAGAATCACCTTCCACCCAAAGTGTGGAGTATCCTTTGTTGATGGCATACTTAACACTTATGAACATAGCCTCTGCCTTTGTGCAATGATTGGTCTGCATACCCAATGGGAGTTCCATCACACCTAGGAGTCTGCCAACATCATTCCTTAACACCCCCCACATCCAGGAGGTCCAGGATTCCCCTTCATTGCCCCATCAAAATTAACTTTAACCCAACCCAAAGGAGGAGGCTTCCATCTAGTGTTCAATCTAGCAATAGAGCTTGGCTTGGAATTCACAATAGGAATTGAACTTATCTTCCAATTAGAGGACATCAAAACCTCATTACTCACTAGAAAAGTTGACGGGGCACCTCGAGGAGACTCAGAATGAATCAAAGGAAATTCTCAAGAATGGCACGACGAATCTTGATAAAAAGACTATCAACCTTAAGCTTGGTCTCCTGAAAAATCCTATTATTTCTCTCTTTCCATAATCCCCAAGCAATGTCTAGAGCCACGAGATCCCATAGCCAACTTAAAATTGAAGAAGACGAGGGGCAAGACCATTGATCAAAAAAATTAGCAAGAGAATTTGGAAAAACCCAACCAATGTCCCAAAGATTGAGGGAGCATCCTCACTACTAGCTTCATGCAGAACACATCTATTCGGAATTGCAAATCCCCTCTTACAGAGGTTGTCTTGTCTAAGAACTTTACCTTGCATAAGCAACTAGAAAAAAAACATTGATTTTCGGAATCAACTTCTTATTCCACATCTTTCCCTATAAAGGAAGAGAAGGGGCACCTCCAAAGAGCTTAAGAGGGTAGATGCCACTGAGAAATTTCCACTGGAGCAAGGGGCCCAGATGACTCTATCTAGTCTTGAGAAAGAAGGAATATGTACCTTACATAAGAAATCCTTCAAAACCTTTAAAGACAAGTCCCAATTCAAAGTTCTTCCACTCCCCATCAGAAAAATAATCAGCCACCTTGGCCTCAAAGAAGCATTTACACAAGGGGACAATAGGGTGCACCCAAGGAAGACAAATAAAAGAGCAAGCCCCACACTAGACATCTTCCAAGAAAAAAATATTAGAACCATCACTCAACAACCATTTAACACTTTTACCAATAATATCTCTACAAAGCATAATATTCCTCCAAAAACATGAGCCAGAGGGAATATCTTCAAAAGACATCAAATTCCAGGGTCTCTCTAGGCCATACAGATACTTTTTACCCACCAAAGAAGCCCATTCAGCATCACCATTTAGAAGTCTCCAAACATTCTTTGAAAAAAGAGCCTTATTAAAAGATTTAATATTTCTAATACCCAAACCTCCCCACTTCTTCAGTCTACAAACTGACTCCCAGGCCACAAGGGGAATCCTATCTTTAGACTCCACCCCTGACCAAAAAAATATTCTCATAATCTATTCCATCTTATCCTCAAACTTAACAGGGACTTTGAAGAGACTCATTGCATATAAGGGCAGGTTTTGGAGAGTAGAAGAGATACGTTGAATTTTACCTGCTTGACTAAGAAGCGTACCTTTCTAGCCAGCTAACTTCCTACTAAACTTATCCAGCAACCCCAACCAAAAGGAATCTGGAGTCTTGGAAATACACAAGGGGAGCCCAAGATAGGAGGATGGGAATGCACCTTTGTTGCACGACAGAATTCTAGCAAGCTTAACTTGCAGAAATAAAAGCCACCAAGAGATAAAATCTTGTCCTCACCGCATGATCCTGCCTTTCCAATTGTTGAAACAAAAAGATCAACATCCATATCCTACTTGAACTGCCATGCTCCAGGAAGCCTAGGGCTTGAGTTCAAATTAAAATTGCTCAAGCCCGCCACTAAACCAAACTTCACACCAATGAAAACTTCACCAACGGTTGCCATCCTCTAGTAAAATAACTATAATGTCAACATCGTTAAGTCCAACATCGTGTAAAAATTCTACATACGAATTTTCCATTTCACTAAAATGTGGATTTGAAGACGTACCTGATTTTTTCCTATTAAAAAATTCTCCATGGCATTGAAAGAGGGATTTGAAGACATACTAGGACTTGTTTGTATAACCATATTATTTTCCAAATTGACTTCTTACAAATTAGCTTCGTCTACAACCATGGTCTCCTCAATGTTTTCATCTTCAATAGTTGTGGAATTGGATGCTCCACCATCATTCATTGATTTAATTCTCATTCTTCTTTCTCTTTGTCTTTGTTTCTCCTTCTCTCTCTTTGCTTCAATTTCTTCAGGAGTCAATGTCTTCCTATCTTTCATCTTATTAGGAGCTTGTGAATCCATGATTATAAAATTTTCAAGCACAAATGAATGTCAATAGTGAAATTCTTCAAAAAAATTAATCCAAATTGCAAGTTGAAGACCTGTAAGGAAAAAATTCTTCCTCTTGTGTTCCTCAAAACAAGTAGAAAATTAGCACAATTCCACTTAAAAAACTATTTTCTTGATGCCTCCTTTCAAAAATTCAATCCATATTGTAATTTGAAGACCTATAAAAACAAAATTCCTCCTCTTTTGTTCCTCCAAATGAGTAGAAAAATAACACAATTCCAATTGAAAAACCATTTACATGATGCCTCATTTGAAAAATTCAATCCAAAATGCAAGTTCACCGCCTGTAAAGAAAAAATTTGATGAAAAATAGCCCAATATGTCACAATCAGCCATACATGTGAAGTTGCAGACTTCACAATAAACTTTTCCAGTAAATTTTTTAAAAATGGTTAAAAAGAAACAAGATCCCAATTATAAAACGAGATCCCGTTCATTACAAATAGGATCTTGTTTTATAATTGGGATCCCGTTTCCCAATATTAAATGTGGGGACCGTTGAAAGGGAAACGAGATCTCGTTTCCCTGTCAATGGTCCCCACATTTAATATTAGAAAATGAGATCCCAATTTACAGATCACATTTTGTAAACGGGATCCCGTTTCTAAAAATTTGAAATTCACCTTGCTTTGTGGTTTGGTTTTTGGCTTGTATTTTGGTTCGGGAAAAGCATTAGGAATCCAATCATAGGCCTTCAATCTGGTTTGACCTGCAAGTTGAAGGTCCTAACAATGTCAGAGAAAAATAGTGAGTTTGGACATATGGTTGATGACTTTTTTTGCAAAATTTTTTGACGAAATTAAAACCCATTATGGATGAGATAGTGCACATTCGAACTATGTAATTTTTTTTACAATTGGATTATTTTTTCTATTTTTTAATTAATTTTTGATAAACTGTTCCATAAACTTTAAATATTAGGGTTTTTACTATTTTAATAACTTTTTATCAACATAACATTTTCATGAACGGATTGCACGAGAATGTACTTCAAACAATTCTTTTCAATTTAAAAAAAAATTAAAAAATTATAAGTTTAGGTCATCTTATGTGTGATGTACATGATGATTTTTCAAAAGGAAAAAAATATGGCTAATAAAAATTTAACAAAAAAAATATTCAATAAAAAATTACAAAAAATTATTGAAAACATGCTTCAGTGAGTTACAAATATTTTCCCAAAAGGATTTAGAAAAATACAATAATTTAGGTCAAAATATGGATGGCATACACATGCATGGTATGGTGAAAAAAAAAGTGAATTTTAAATAGTGGTTTTTAGAAACGCCTATTGAAACTCAATCTGTACCATCTAGGTATTGAAATAAATTACATATTTGGAAACTGGACTCTGAGTACTACATTTTATGGTTAGTGACTTTTTCGAAGATTCTATCTCTAAGTGCTTCAAATTTTAAGGTCAAATTTGTCAAATTCTGAAAATCAGGCAAAACACTTCCACTTTTTTGCCAAAAAGTGGACTCAACTTCTTGCCAACACCCAAAGCCAAAATCGCATCACACACAGGTCATTCAAAAGACTTCCCACAGGAACAATGTCTAGATAGTGGAAGAATAAGATAATATTTATGACCCTGAGCTCAAAACCAACCCTAAGAGTCTTAGGGAGGCAGCCTACAAAAGAATGAAGAAGGTCAAGGCTAATAACCAAGACTCTTTGGCATACAAACTGTGGTTCTGCATTCTTTTGCAGTATATGGTTCCTTTAGTGCATTACTGGCCACAACTAGTTCATGAATGTGCCCAAAATTTCAATTTGGTTATGGGAGTCATAGAAGGTTGGAACCTAAGGATATTAATTAGCTTTGAAGCTATTAGGGATATGCTATGTATCCCTACAAGGCAAGGGTCAAAAGTGTCGAAGAGATTCACTATGAGTAGCTCAGAAAAATTCTAGAGAACTAGAACCCATGCTCTAATTTTTTATAATAAAGAAACAAAAAGTTCCAAGGAAGATAAGTGGCTACCACAGTTTTCGGTTGGGCATAGTGTTTTCAACTTAGACATGCAAGATGTCTTCTCTATGTTGGCTTTCATTTATGGCTGGATAATGACAAAGAGGTGCATGAGTTTCAAATGGGTTTTGGTTTTCAGTTAAGAATACAACATACCCTATTATGGTATGACTTTGCAGAGGCCATTGTTCAGGAGATGTTGAACCAATTCAAGGAGTATCACATGTAGTACATATTCGGGTTTTCTTCTTTTCTTGCTCACATGTTTTTACACCAAAACCCTGATTTCTTTAAAAAATATATGGGTTTGTATATCTTTTATGAAAGTGGGGTAAGGAAGCTGATTTCTATGTGGACCCATCTCCTTTCTATGACCCATGATTATTATGCATTTTTTGAGTCTTTCCTGACTCCGATATTGCAAGATTTTAAGGAGGGTGAGGTTGGCTATTATCATTTCTCTATCGAGCAAGTAGGATGGATGAGAATTTTTGTCCCTCCTTGTGACTGGTTCCTTGAAGAGGATTTTTCATTTGTTAGGTTGCATCATTTTACTGAGGAACCATTCCAGCTACTAGTCTGTGTCACAAATAGGGTGTTGTCCCTTGAGGTATTTAGGCAACTAGAAATCATAGACCTCATGTTTTGTGGGGAAAAGAATAAGAAAGGATTTTTCAAATGCCCCTTAAGCTTTGGTACGGTAATAATGGAAAAGATCTGCTAACAGTGAAGCTTGCTCATCTAGGGCTAGTATTGATATGTGACAAATGGGAATATAGTCCTGATGACAACTTAGCGGATCTGAACGTTAAAGTGACTCATAGCTCTTGTCCTTATTGGGAGACTTGGCAAAGTCCACAATCAAGGGATCAGAATCTCCTTGTAGACCTAGCCTATGTTCCCACTAATGACCAGAGACTGTCGTGGCTTTACTTTTATTTCCCTTTGGCCAAGACCAGTGACAAGTGCAAAATTGGAGCCACCCTTTATAATCAATTGGCTAAGAACTACAAGTGGAGTGAGGATAACATTTCCCACTTCTGGATTTATCGGCAAGAGACCAAATGTCTTGATGCTAAGTTCCAGGAGGTAGATATGGATGACAGATTTGATGATCTCTAGAATAGAAAGCATGATAACACTGATGTTAAGGATGATGAGGAAATGGATTGGAAGGAAGAAACTACAATATTTAGTGAAAGAGAGGCAAAGAAGGCCCAAATATAGGGAGGTGGAGAAGTATTGAAATAGCCTAGTGAAACTCCACTAAGTGTGCAAGTAACTACATCTCATGTGGCAGTCATGCTACCATGCACATGGGCTACCAAGAGACCCAGGGAAACCCAACAATCTCAAGAGGTCATAAAGGTGGACAATTCTCCACCTGAGAAGAGGCTCCAAGAAAAGGCTTGCAAGTACTTGCAATGAGCCAAGGATCAAATCCTACAACAACTTAGGTATCTTTCTCTCCCTCTCTTCTTGTTTCTCAATCTTTAGTTAGCCCTATTGCATTTGTATCTCCAATTACTTCGAGTGTTGGCCTATCATTCTATGCTTCTACACCTATGGGAGGTTCCTCTCAATATTCCATCTCTCTGATGGGTGAGGGTAACTTTTAATCCCCTACGGTCTTCCCCATTTTTTGTCGCGGCCCAATCTAAACCCGCTATTGCAAACCCTTTTGATTCTACCACATTGGTTCTGAATCAACCTACCCAAAATATGGTGACCTCTGCATCTCTGCTACCACCACCACCCATTATGAGTCCTTTTTTCACTTCCCCAACCAAAACCTGGCATGGCATTCCCCCTTTCTCCCCATTGACGATAGCTTTTCCAAAGAAAACATCATCTAAGTTTGCAATGATTTAATTCCCTTTTGCTCCTCCTCTTGGTGCACCCTTCATCGATGAGCAGATTAAATCACCAACAAAAATTTTTGTGCAAAATACCATGACTAAGGCAGCACAAGCTAGAAGAGTCTAGAAAAGAAAGGAAAAGGATGCCACAAAGCTTGTTGAGCCATGCATGCAAACCCTCTTTAATGAGGTTCAAGGATCAATAATGTTTACAACTACATTGCTTAACATCATCAAACCTCAAGGGAAAATGTAACCTAAGGATTATACAATCAATGTCGTAGGGATCGATCTACACTTAGCCCAACCACAAGACAAAGTTGAGTTGATGGAGAAAACTCAGAGGTTTGTGACGACAGACTTTTTGAAGCATATTCATCAACTGAGGAAGAGAGAAGAGGAGCTCAAGAATGTTAAAGAAAGAATGGAGATCCTGCAAAAGAAGGAAAAGGTTAAGGACACTAAAATTGCATGCTTGTATTAACAAGTGCAGGTAGAAAAGTCCAAGCTCCAGGAGGAACTTGCAAAGTTCCGATCCTAGGATCTGAACCTGGTTGCTAATCTACAACAAAAGAACCAAGAGCTTTAGGAGCATGTGGATCAAGCAGAGAAGGAAGCCCAAGAAAAGAATCAGGAGCTTCAGAACCAACAGGTTCAATTTGAAAAGGAGATCAAAGAAATGAAGGTCTCCCTAGAAAAGGAATGTGGAACCCGAGGTCAAGCGGAGGAGCTATTGAGAAGCAAAGATATAGAGTTAACAACTCTATAGGAACAACTCAATGCATCATACAAGAAAATTGATGAGCTGATGGAAGAAATCAGGTCGAAGGAGGTTGAGATAAACCTTTTAAAAATTCCCTCCTAGCCCTTTGTTCCTCAAATGGATCTCCTTTTGGTGGCTCAGTAATTATATGTCTCCTACTGGGAAAAGGTTAAGTCTTTTTGTTTGTCCCTACAACCGACACTCCAATTCATGGCGGACGTGAAAAATTTAAGTAGAGAAGTGTGTGGTAGAATTTAGCAAGTTCCACAATATATTGTTGAGAAGGTACCTGAGGCCGAGAAATTGCTGGAAAAATTATACACAGTGATAAATGTAGACTTGAAGAAGGCAGGGTCGGCTGCCTAAACAGTGAAACAATTCATTCATTATCATGCAACAATCCTCCAAGCTAATAGTTGTTTGGTCTCACTAAGTCTAACTATGAATAATATGCAGATGCAATTTTCCCATTTGACTCAGATGGGTTTTCCTTCTCCTTTTCTCTTTGACAATTCAGTGGCCATAGCGGAGCATATTGTAGCAAGGATTGAGAAGAAGTAGCAGGATCTATCTGCTTTCCAATTGTTCAATCAACCTCCCACGCTTGTTGAGATTGAAGGTGTCATTCATCCAGTAGCATGGCTTTTGTTCATCTTGAGTTCAGGACCGAGATCTCCATGGAGTTGCCTATCAAATAAATTATCAATCTGCATGAGGCGCAAGAGAATCTGTGCACTATATCGATGACATATGAGGCCAACTGGCTACCTCTGCAGACTTCTCTTTCAAATCTTTGATTATTTCCCAATGAATAAGGCTTTTTTCTTCAAACCAAGTTTTTTTGGTTCCCATTTCGCAGGCGAAATGCTCCTATTAGTTGCCAAAAGTTGTGGATTTAAAAATCCTTAAACCTCCCTTTAGGTTGATATTATTAGATTTGCATTGGCCCCAGCCTACACTTTGCATTTTTACATATTTTAGGCTCTCTTTTGGTAGTGCCTTCATCTGTTTGTGCCACATGTAGGAAACGCACACCTTTGGGAACTCTTTTCCCTAGCTTCTTCTCTGAGCTCCACCCATGTGGCACATC
>VDFB02350310.1:0-25520 GCA_007258455.2 Sequoia sempervirens
CTCAATATCATATCTCTGATATAATGGTATTTGATCTCAACATGCTTGGTTCTGTCATGAAACACAGGATTGACAAAAAGCTTCACACAACTCTGGTTATCACAATGAATGATAGTAAGCTCCATTGATTGTCCAAACAATCCTGCAAGGAGCTTACGAAGCTACATTGCTTCTCGAGCTGCCACACAACTTGCAATATACTCTGCCTCTGCTGTACTCAATGCTACCGATGACTATTTCCTGCTGCACCAGGAAATCATAGCAAATCCCAAACTGAAGCAACATCTAGAGGTGCTCTTCCGATCAGTAACACTCCCTGCCCAATCAGAATCAGTAAAACCATGCAGCTCCAAGTCCACATTTGAAGAATATCTCAACCCATATCCATCTGTGCCACACAAGTATCTCAGGATATGTTTTGCTGCAACAAGATGTATTTGTCTCGGTTCACACATGAATTGACTAAGTGCATTCACATCATAACAAATATCTGGTCTAGTGTTAACTGTGTGAACCGACTAAGTGCATTCACAGCATAACAAATATCTGTTCTAGTGTTAACTAGATACATTAAGGACCTAATCAACTGCCTGTACATCGTAGGATCCACCAAGTCTGAACTAGCTGCAGTCTTTTTTAACTTATGTAGGTTGGTCTCCATAAGTGTAGACATGGATTTGCAATCCATCATGCCAAATCTCTTAAGTATGTCAATGGTGTACTTCCCTTGACTTAGAATCATCTCATCTGGCTTTTGCCAAACTTCTAAGCCAAGGAAGTAATGCATGAGCCCAAGGTCCTTCATCTCAAACTCAGAAGCCAACTCCTTCTTACATTTGAGAATAAGGTGATCTTCTCCAGTAAGAATCAAATCATCAACATACAAAACCAAAATCAATACTTCACCATCAATTACCTTAAAGTACAAATTTGAGTCTGCATCATTTTTAGAGAAGCCCAAGCTTGACAAGTAATGATCAATCCTTTCGTACCATGCACGAGGAGCCTGCTTAAGACCATACAAGGCCTTCTTCAGCCTGCAAACATGACTCCTTCCCGTGTACCTCGAATCCATCAGGTTGCTCGATATAGACTTTTTCCTCAATCACACCATTCAGAAAAGCTGACTTCACATCCATCTGATGAATCTTCCATCCTCTAGATGCAGCAATGGCAATAATGGTTCTGACAGAAGTGTAGCGAGCAACGGGAGCAAATGTTTCTTCATAGTCAACTCCCTCTTTTTGTGAGAACCCTCTAGCCACGAATCTTGCCTTGTATTTCTCAATGCTCCCATCAGCTGCATGCTTGATCTTGAAGAGCCATTTTGGAGATACCACAAATTTGCCTTCGGGTCTAGGAACGATGTCCCAGACATCATTCTTGAGAATTGATTGAAACTCCTCGTTCATTGCATCCTTCCAATCTTGTTGACTAGAAGCTTCCTCAACACTGGAAGGCTTAGACTCAATAATCCGACTCATCAAAGCAACATAACTGGAAAACTTATGTGGCCTTTTGCTTTCTCTGAAGGTACCTCTAGGAGCTGCAAACTTTTCTGCCTCTTGCATAGTTTTCCTAGCCCAAAGAGGTCTTTTTCTTCCAATCACAATATCGATAGGCCCATCAGTAGGTTCCAAGGGCTCAACTGGATCAATATCTTCCTTTGGATTTGAAATCTCTCTCTGAATCGTAGGAGTATGGTCAACTTCCATATCCTGAGGAGACTCTTCATTATCAATCTCCATATGAGTACCCTTGGATCTCCTGAATGCAACATCTTCCTCAAATGTGACATCCCTACTGATCTCGATCTACTTCTGACCTGGAATGTAAATCCTGTAGGCTTTTGATGTCTCACTGTAGCCCACAAATATTCCCTTCTTGGCAGAAGGCTCCAACTTTGTTCTCTTTTCCTTTGGAATATGAACATAAACTGGACATCCAAAGATCCTCAAATGACTCACCTTTGACTTCTTTCCAGTAAAGGCTTCTTCAGGAGTCATGCTTTCCAGGATTCTGTGAGGACTTCTATTCTGAACATAGACCGCAGTCCTAGAAGCTTCTGCCCATAGGAAGGTTTGTAGATCCTAGTCATGGATCATGGCTTTTGCTGCTTCCACGATCGATCTGTTCTTTCTCTTTGCAACACTGTTTTGTTGAGGATTATAGGGAACACAAAACTCCCTCTTAATCCCAGCTTCAACACAAAAATTCTGAAAGCTGCCAGAAGTGTATTCTCCTCCATTATCAGATCTTAGGACTTTGATTCTTTTCCCGGAAAGGTTCTCTACCTGAGCTTTGAACTCCTTGAACCTTTCTAACACTTCCTTAGACTCTTTAGTTTTCAAAAAATAAATCCAAGTCTTTCTAGAGCAGTCATCAATAAAAAGAATGTAATACAAGAAACCACTCGAAGAGGGAACAAACATTGGACCACATAAATCAGAATGAATGAGATCTAGAATACATTTAGATTTACCTTCTCTACTATGAAATGGAGCTTTTGTATTCTTACCCATTGCATAGCCTTTGCAAGTACCTTCATGCTCCTGGTTGAATTTAGGAAGGCCCGTAACCATCTTCTCCATGATAGGTAGCGCCTAGAAGTGAAGGTGAGCCAATCTTTGATGCCAAAGATCACACAAGCTTGAAATATCATGAACTAATGCCTGAAGTGGACGAGTACATAGCCTATAGAGGCTCTCATGTCTAACACCAATTACTTGAGCAGTCTTGAAGTTGGAATTCTTCGTCCACACAAGTAATTTGCCTTTGGAGAAGGCAACTTGATATCCTTTATCTTCTAAAGCTGAAATAGAGATAAGATTATGCTTGATTCCTGAAACATAAAGGACATCACATAACTATAGTGTATTGCCGGAATCCAAATGGAGAGTAGAGGTCCCAATCCCTTTCACGGAGTAGCTAGCATCATCTCCAATAATGACTTGTTCAGAAGAATCTCTCTCCACCAAGCTTGATAAATGCTCCTTAAAACTAGTGATGTGTCAAGAAGCACCACTTTCAATGAGCCAAGTGTTGGTGTTTGTAGGTACATTGCTTGACAATGCCGAATAGAACAAGTATTCACAAGAGTCCTTCTGAGGAGAGGCATCATCAACATCCGCAATGGTGGCTTGCTGCTTAGGCCTGGATGGACAATGCTTAGCAAAGTGACCATACTAGTCACACCTGAAGCATTGGACTTTGGATAGGTCTCTCTTCTTCTTGAATGCGGGAGCACCATCATTTCCTTTATCTCGATTCCTCTTGAAGAATCCTTTCTTCCCATCTTTTCCTTTCTTCTTCGAAGAGTGAGAAGAGAGAACATGAATATCTTCATCATTTGAACTTTGATCAACGCCTCTAGCCACCAACCTTGATTCCTCTTGAATGCAGTCGGCCCTCAAACGATCAAACTTAGGAAGTTCTGATCTTGCATTGATTCCTTGAATGTAGGACTCCCATGATAAAGGAAGACCATTGAGAGCAAGCATGGTCAAGTCCTTATCATCGATCACATGACCAATTGTGGAGAGCTGATCTCTCAATTTCGAAATCCTCATGAAATAAGCAATCACTGTTTCTCCTTTCGCCATCTTCACATGGTGTAGTTGTTGTTTCAATGCAAGTGCCCGACTGGTGTTGTTGATTTCGTACATCTCTTCCAATGTTTTGAACATGTCCCTTGCCGTCTTTAACTTGGAGACAATCGGAACAATATGATCTTTAACGGAATCAACCAACATCTTCTTTTCCTTGATGTCTTTCTTCCTCCACTGCAATTTCTCTTCTTCCTCCTCAGGTTCGGGAACTTTGGTCTCCTCAAACTCAGCCAAATCATTCTCTTCCAAGGTGAGCATGATTCTGAACCTCCATGATGTGTAGTTGGATGCTCCCTCGAGTCTATCTTCAATTTTAAGACCGTTCACCATCTTGACTAAAATAGAGATAGACAAGGATATGAAAAAGAGAATAGAGAGTATCGCTGCAATAACAAATCTGATCACGATCTTCTTCAAACCCGCTCTGATACCATGTTAGTTTTTATGATCAGATTTAATGTACAGAAATTAATTCAAAAATCAGACACAAGAACACAGCAGATACCCTGGGAAAACCCTCCTCTTGAGGGAGAAAAACCCAGCGACAATATATCATTTGTATATTGAATCTCAAAGAGAAACTCTTTTACAATGAAGGCCGATAATGAGGCCAATAGAGTGCACCACAAAACTGATGCTATCACAAGAACAACTCAGATGAAATTCGCTGAGACACCAATAATGTCGATCTGCACTTAAGAATAATTCACAATTGATAAGGCTTGAACTTATGATGAAAAATGAACTAAATAGATGATGGAATGAGATGGAAGCAAGGGATATAAATACAACATTGAATGGAGAGACGTGTCCCCTCAATAAACACAAGTCGGCCTGAGCAAATGATCGCGCCTCTACACAAGAGGTCGACCCCTTTAGAAAATCACGCCACTTCATAAAGAGCCTCATAAATAAATATTAAATAATATTTAGCAAATGACGTGTCTCTTCAATTCTTCTTAAGTCGGCCAAGAGCAAGATATCGATTATCACAATTCGAATAGCCGTTAGGCTATCATTTGAATTGTCTCCTAATCACGTGGATCTGGAAGAAGCAGCCCGACGCTGCTAATAACATCAACAAGTTTGTTAACTAATCCTTGTATGCTTAGCACCTCACTTGGAGAGGATTATAATAAATCAAAATTGAATACTTTATGCTGGCCGACTGATACCTAGCAGCGCTACTTTTGGAGAATAAGAAAGATTAAATTCTATTTATTATATTGGCCGACCCTCATGATTTTTGGCGCTCAAGTTAATCACATATATAGAAGGCAGTGAAAATTTAAGGAGAGCTTCTTTCTTGAAGGTGTAGCGATTTACCATAAGTAGATGCGATTCATAGAAACAAATGATTATTATTAATAGGCAGCGATTAATATAGAATGCAGAGTTTACTTTCAAAGAGCAGCAATTATATTTGTGAGCAGGCAGCAATTAAAGAGGTAACAATTAGTTTTAAAAAGCAGTGATCATTCCTTGATAAAATATGATGTCTTTTCCAAAGGGTTGCCTCTATTCAAAAGTTGCATCTCTTCACTCAGGCTTGAAGGTATAAAGAAATCAAAGTTGGAGAATGAAGGAAAAAATCATCATGGAATGGAAAAACAAAATAAGAAATCTGGAATATATATTTCCTGAGCATTAAGGCAGATCAAAGGAATCAGAAATAGTAACCTGCACTCAGAAAAGCAGCAGACATTGTTAATAGTTATATAAGTGGTTGGTATGTGATGGAATGTACGTGCATTTATATCTAATCTTGATAAGTTTATATATATATATATATATATATATAATGCAATAATGATGCTTGCAGCAATTATTAATCGGTATTAGTAATTATTCATCTAACTTAATCTATTTGTTTCTCTTTAAGCAATATCTCTGTATATTAAAACAGAACGAACCATCTTGGAAATTATTTATATTCAGACTAAAATCTCCGGACTACAGCAGACTGATCATTATAAGTCATCTGCAACAATAATTATTACATCTGCATAATGTGGTTATAACAGTAATATAATTTCATAGATATTGTGGTATGCAATTTGATGTATATGTTTAAATACATTAATTCTATGCATTTCATGTAGAGCCTAATAAGAATTGCAATTCAAATTAAGTTATTAGTCCAACCATAAGTTATTTATGCCTCTACAATCAATCATGGGAAGAAGAGACGAAAGTGCAAGGGGGATAGCAGTTACGAGATTTCATGCTAAGTAGGCCACCCATAATGGATGACTGAAGTGTCTACCATTTGTGGGACAAGGGGGTTGCCTATCTGCCCTTGGGCTTAAAAAAAGAAATGCTTCAGGCATCCTATTGCGGCTTCATCTCCGATTTTCCCAATGGTTGATTATTAGAGTGGATAATAACTTTGAATCCATGTTGATAGTTACTTATCTATTTTAAGATCAATGAACCTTATATATGTCAAATAATTTAAAGGATGTTGCAAATAGTATAAATGATCAACTAATTGTTTATGAAATATTGGCTAACATTATTGCAGGGTTAAAACCAAATTTTATTAGAAGTTGTAATTTAATAAGATGTACTTCTTACTTTTCCATTGAAATTGTGATTTTAGGGCAAAATCTAAGTATATCCAAAAAAATGGGACATTATAGAATCAAGAGGAAGGTTGGGTAGTTGTTCCCCATTGTAATGTCCCCTTCCTAGCCAGTGGCTCGAGGAACAGGGTTAGCCTATTACTATGGTTCCTGTAGGCTAACGGGGTGATAAGGGGATCTTTCTGAAGGGTTTTAGGACTTGTTACTTACTATTTTTAGTGACATTTTGGGTCAGTGATGGCACACTTGCAGTTGATCTTGGTCATGGGACACTTTCGAGGGGTCATTTGGATACTCAGGTGAGGAGTTATGGAATTATTAAGTCACGTCATTTAATAATATTCTATTATTAAGTGATTTAGTGATTTAATGTTATAAAGTGAAAGTGACTTTATTAAAAGAATATTTTAAGTCACTTTATAAAGTATTTAAGTGAAATAAGTCACTTTATGATATATTTAAGTGAAAAGTCACTTTATGAAGTTTTAAGTGAAAATAGCCACTTTGACAAATGTTTTAATATTAAATTATATGAGCTATTGAAAAGTGGCGTTGCTTTTCAAGAGAAGATATTTGTGTTTGACTTGTCAAAGGCTAAAACCTAAAAGTGGTGTCCTTTTTCTATAAGGCAAGGGTTTGGCTCATTATTCAATATTCAGAATATATTATCATTTTGGGAGCTGCTGCTGCAAATTTGTTTTCATGGCTGATTGAGGATGATACCCTCTCTTAGAATAGGTTCTACAGGCGTGCAAGATCGTCCAAGGATCCTACTTGATTTGTCTCACACAGGGATCGGCATATGAGCATAAATATGGATTATTACTTTGAAGAATAAATCAGGTTTTGTGATTTATCATTGCAGATCTGGAACAAGTGTTTGTGAATTTAATTAGTTGCAGGTTACCAACAATAAACCAGCATACAGGAGTTGAAGATTTTGTCCTTCCAAGCTCGTGGATCAAGAATTCAAGGCTGTAGTTCTAATCAGTTGCACATGTTTTAGACACACCATTGACTGCCATTCTCCTGAGAATTCAGAGCAGCGAAAATCATATCTGATTTGCATGTGTTGCAGTTGTACCTAGGCCGTACTGTCCTTGGAGGACGTGTTAGCTGGGAGATAGGGCGATCTGTCTTTTGGCCTAGTTTCTCTTTCATAGGTGGCGCCCGTCTATTCCTCATGGATCCTCATCATTTCTAACGTGGATTTTCAGCATATGTGGGCTAGGCATTTGGAAATGCTTGCCATTCAGGCTGCTGTAATAAAAATCAGACTTATAAAATTCATGATCAGCAAATGGGTATGTCTTGTTTGTGTTTACAATCAATAAAAATCAACTGGGTTTCATTTATTTTAAGCATTCCTTTCCTATATTTGTGTATTTCCATTCTTTTCATTTCCGGCATTCAAACCCTCAAGATCAAATAAACAAAAAACATTCAGAAAACCAGAAGGTCAGATTCAAACACCACAGGGGTTGTTTCACCCATGCCTTTGCTAAATGATGTTTCTAGGGATCCACTAGATCTTTGCACCTTGAACCTGTCCTTTTACGCGATGAACTGACCTATGATCAATGGTGGAATGGGGGTAGAAGAAAGATTAATCCCCTCAGCCCTATGTCTGCATCTCCTTGAGCTTGACATAGACTAGGTTTCCCAATGCTGGGAATGCACCTAGATTTTGCATAGAAGTGCATGTGTGCACTTGGTGTGTTTTGCTAACTGAAATAATTTGACAGTTTTAGCTGCTAATTTAAAGGAAAGTAAAATGCAAAATGTTGAAAGTAAACTACTAATGGTATCTTTTTATTCCTTGTGTAGTTTTAAATGAAATGAAATAAACATGATTCCTAAAAATAGAAGTTAGAGGAAACTAATTGACAAACTATTTGTTTTCTGTTTTTTAAGAATATGAAAATGCAGTTATGAAACACTAATTTATGCAATTTGAATGCAAATTTTGGATGTTTTCTAGATGCTGATCATGTTCAGTAAAATGCAGTTTCTAAGAGGCTGATTTGATGCAAAATAGAGTTTTCTAAATGCTCATTTGTGTACTAAAAAGCTGATTTATCCAAATAGTCTTTTATGTACCTTTGTTCTGTGGATTTCTGTTGCTAAGTGGAAGGTCTTTGAGACACCGACAATAAAAAGAGTCTTTTGTATGCTACTCAAATTGAATATGGAATATAGCAGTTCCATCTTTGCAAAGAATGTAATTCAGTGAATGTATTTGAAATGCAAAGTTGCAAACCATTTTAATGTCTATCGTGTTTGCTATTTGCAGAAAAGATATCATGTCTGTAAAATTTCTAGTACAGTTGAAGGTTCGGGACAGCTCCCTTTTCTTATTTCTGCAGCTGAGAAAGAAGGTTTGAATTTTAGAGGTCCATCTTATTTGGTGTGCAATAGAGAAAATTCTCACATAATGGCCAATGGATATTCAAGTGCTTTGGCCATTAAGGAACTATGGGAATGCTTCCAAGTTCATTTCATGCAAATTCTCAGTTGCATTTTGACAAAATCCAGGTGCATTTTTTTTTCACACAATATATAATACATTTCTTGTGTACACTTTATTGGTTCTTTGGTAAAAATGGTTAAGTTGTTCTATGTGGGTTAACTAGCTTATCTTCTTCTGTTGTTAGAACAATCAGTTTATTGTTTCTTATAGGTTCTTTTATTTAGTAGTTTATATTGGTATTTTCCTTTCCAGACATTGAGCTTGTTGAAGTAGGTTAGATATTCTTATCATTGAAAGCTCTCTTTTTGAGATCTGCCAGCCTTTGATGGTAAAAGCAACTTTCTTTTGAGTACAAATGTTCCATTGCCTTTTCAACTATAGACACTCTTTTGGATTGGAGGATGCAGGGAAAGTTATGTAGTCCATATTGAATTTATTCTTTCTGATAACAATGAAGATGTTATGTTCTAAATGTCTTTGTAATAATTGATTTCTAATTTTTTCCGCTATAATGTAATTAGTTATGTTAGATCAAAACTCACATTCTTTTGATAGTTTGCAATGTTGCATGACTGTTCTATTTTCTCAATCAACATGCATGATAAGAACACTATCTATTTAGAATATAGCATCATGTTAGTTTTTATGATCAGATATAAAACTCAGAATTTAATTCAAAATCAGACACATTAAACACAGCATATACCCTGAGAAAACCCTCCACTTGAGGGAGAAAAACCCAGCAACAAAGATCTCTCTTATATATTGAATATCAACAATTGTCTCATTTACAAAGAGGCCAATGATGAGGCCAAGAATAGCACCACAACCTGATGCTAACACAGAAACAGTATAATGCTATTTGCTGATAGCAAACTCAGCCTTTTTCAATGCTATGATCAGCCTCTTTAATATATTGATCTGCCTCTTCAATATGACGATCTGCACATGAAGTATATCTTCCTTGAAACTCAGTCACTGCAATGAATTGCCTCACACAATAAGGATGAATATGATAATTGATGAACAAGTGAATGAATCTATACAATGATCGAATGGCATCTCCATTATATACTATTCGATGATGAGGACTCAAGGGTTGTGTCTCTTCAAATGCACAAGGTCGGCCACGAATGAGGAGATATGATTCTTCAACAAAATCGCCGATTGTGTAGGAGGTCGGCCTCAAGGATTGTACCTCTTCAAAGGGTGGTGAAGTAACACATAAGTTGGCCTCAATGATAATAAATAAATATTAAATGTTATTTAATAAAAGACGTGTCTCTTTATCAAAATCGCCTTATCGAATTAAATGGCCGATAGGCTATGATTTAATTTGATCTTCATGGGCAGATTTGGATTGGAAGTAGAACCCTGACACTGCTCCTTTAACATCAACACTCCCTCTCAGCTAGGGAGGATACTTCTAGCTGCATAAGACATATCACCTCATCGTGATGTCAACCACAATGGCTACTCACATATGTGGAAGGAAAACATATAACTTCATCGTGATGTCAACCACTATGGCTACTCCCATATGTGGAAAAGAAACATATCACCTCATCGTGATATCAACCATCATGGCTACTCCCATGAATGGTAAATGTGCACAAGTGCCCATCACGGAATCACTCAACGTGATGTCGTCACCTCATCGTGAGGTTCACCATGGCTACTCCCAGCGGGTGAAAAGCACAAGTACAATAAAATCATCACGGACTCTCTCACGTGATGTATGTCATGGAGTCACACACATGACATCCACCATGGCTACTCCCAGAGGGTGGAAACAAGGGCTTACACATCAAATCTCTCTCACAGAGAGAAATGCATTAGACAAGGGCTTGCACCTCAAATCTCTCTCACAGAGAGAAACACATTAACAAGGGCTTGCACTTCAAATTCCTCTCACAGAGAGAAATGCATTAAAGCAAATCACAGAAGATCACCGATGTTGAGTCTCCCTCTTAGCTAGGGCTTCATTCTCCACAATACCAAGCTTGTCTCGAAAGTACACAAACTTTTCTCTGGAGATAGGCTTGGTGAGAATATCTATCGCCTGCTCATTAGTGCTAATGTACTTCAACTGGATTGCTTTCCTCAATACCATATTTCTGATATAGTGGTATTTGATCTCAACATGTTTAGTTCTGTCATGAAACACTGGATTGACAAAAAGCTTCACACAGATTTGATTATCACAATGAATGACAGTCGGCTCCAACGATTGTCCAAACAAATCCTGCAAGGAGCTTCCGAAGCCACACTACTTCTCGAGCTGCCACACAAGCTGCAATATTCTCGGCCTCTGCGGTGCTTAGTGCCATTGAAGGCTGCTTCCTGCTACACCGGGATATCATCACAAACCCCAAACTGAAGCAACATCCAGAGGTGCTCTTCTGATTAGCAACACACCCTGCCCAATCAGAATTAGTATATCCATGTAGCTTCAAGAAGACATCAGAAGAATATCTCAAGCCATACCCAACTGTGCCACACAAATATCTCAAGATATGCTTCGCTGCAACTAGATGTATTTTCCTTGGTTCACACATGAACTGACTAAGTGCACTCATTGCATAGCAAATATCTGGTCTAGTATTGACTAGATACATCAACAATCCAATCAACTGCCTGTACATAGTAGGATCCACCAGATCTGAACTAGCTGTAGCCTCTTTTAGCTTTTGCAAGTTGGTCTCTATAGGTGTAGACATGGATTTGCAATCCATCATACCAAATCTCTTCAAGATGTCTAATGTATGCTTCCCTTGGCTCAAAAACATCTCATTAGGCCTTTGCCATACTTCCAAACCAAGGAAGTAAGCATGTACCAAGATCCTTCATTTCAAATTCAGAAGCTAGCTCCTTCTTGCATTTGATAATGAGGTGATCTTCTCCAGTAAGAAATAAATCAACATAAAGAACCAAGATTAACTAGATCATCATCTTCTTCAGGTTCAGTAGGCTCCCTCTGAATCTTCAAGTACTTGCATCAATCTTCTGACCTCTTCGTCCAAGATTGCTTGCAACGCTTGCCTGAGAAATGTTTTCCAGCGCACACCTCTGATATTGTAGAGAGTTTAGGATTGTCCTCCTCAACCTCATCCTAGATCACTCTATTCTGAATAGGTTTGCAGAGCTACCAATGACAAATCTAGATAGATTATTTTGTGCAGTTCTGTTCTCAGCAGCTGAAGAGGTCTTCCAAGGACTTTAGCATTGGCCTTGAAATACTGCAACCTACACTTCATCTCAGTGAGTCACATAACTCCCTCTTGATCCTTGCCTCAGAGATTGCAAAGAAAACCTTTGGAAGTGAAATCCCTCTGTTTGACAGAATCTCAATTCTTTTCTCAGACAAACTCTCAACTCGAACCTTTGATCCTCGGATTTTAACTCCCTCTTCGAAGTAATGACAACTTGAATATGTTCTTTCTCTTCAAAAGATGTCTCCAGCCACCAACTTAGTCCCATGGCTGCAAGTAGTGACTCCATGCTTGATCATTTCTTTGGTGGGCATGACTTCCTCACAGGATGCCTGAAGCTTTTCCTCCTTGTGCAATCTCTCATTACCTTCTTGCTCCTTGATCCGTCTTGGAAGCGTTATAGAGAGAGATTACTAACAATTTATAAAACCATCTTCAAGGAGAAGTACCAAAGCTAGAAGCATATAAGATTCACTATCCCAATGTTATAGCACATAAAAGATTCATGAACATTAATCAAAACATGAAGTACTTATCTCTTAATAGTTTATATATAGGAATCAACCTATAAGTAGCAAATATCAAAAGATCAAAATAAAGAGATAACGAAACTTATCTTTATTGAATTCTGAAATATCTTTCTTCCATCTTTTACTCCACTCGAGAATGCTAATCTCAGCACAACAAAAGATAATCTGCTCAACTCAAATTTCTTAGATGCATTATGCAGCCAACATATAGGATCAGGCCTCTCAAGGCATCATCATAGTCCATGCACAAAGAGAATGGTATCGATGTGATCAACCAATCACAATCGAGATTGTAGTTCTCTTTTCATCTCTGAGTCACCCTTAGAAATTTTCACAACGAGCATGAACATCTCACACTAAATGAAAGGTGTCTCCAAAGGATCTCATCCAGGGATCACTATTCAAGAGAAAGACAACACGATCTTTACTACACACATGAAAATAAACGATGTCAGATTTGCACAACTCAGCAAACTAAATTTCAGCCTAGAAGAAAATGATTTCAAGGGTACAAACAAAAAATACTTATCTCTTTCTGTTGGTACACCACAATCTTCAAATTGCACAGAGAATTGTTTCTCCTCTCAAAGGCTCATCTTAACTCAGAATCAGAGTAACTTCCAAACTATCTTTTATATAGCTCGCAAGACATATTAGATATGGACCCCTCTCTTTATAATAGCCATGCTAACGAATGCCTTTACACAACACATATATCTGCAACTCTATGCAATACCATAATCAACGCCACACACACAGCTTTTCAATACAAATCAAAACAACATGACTCCCATTCTTGCTTCTGCTCAAGAGATAGGCTTTCCATCAAGTTCTCATTGATGTGAATATCAGATTCGTGCAAGGAAAAATGACTGATACAGCCGGCGGCCATATGGCATGATCCTGACAATGACACTGCACACGAATCACTGAAAAGGTGATACGGCTGAACAACTGTGGCTCAGAGTTGTATTTCGATTCTCAGATCAGAGATGATATGCCTTCGTGATTGCTCCCAATATCGGCATCCAAGAACTTGCCCATGCGTTTGATTTCAATGTCGAGCCTTCAGATCTTATTTCTACCAATCAAGGTTAGAGACTCCCGACTCCTCTATCTGAAGCTTTGCCTCCATCAACGACAATAACATTGACCAAAGGTAATGAACACGACCACCAGTCAGTATAACAAATTGATCACTTAAATTCTTTCACAAATCTGATCGGATCTTCACACAAAACCCGCTCTGATACCATGTTAGTTTTTATGATCACATATAAAACTTAGAATTTAATTCAAAATCAGACACATTAAACACAACATATACCCTGGGAAAACCCTCCACTTGAGGGAGAAAAACCTAGCAACAGAGATCTCTCTTATATATTGAATATCAACAATTGTCTCATTTACAAAGAGGCCAATGATGAGGCCAAGAATAGCACCATAACCTGATGCTAACACAGAAACAGTATAATGCTATTTGTTGATAGCAAACTCAGCCTTCTTCAATGCTATGATCAGCCTCTTTAATACATCGATCTGCCTCTTCAATATGACGATTTGCACATGAAGTATATCTTCCTTGAAACTCACAATCACTGCAATGAATTGACTCGCACAATAAGAATGAATATGATAATCGATGAACAAGTGAATGAATCTATACAATGATCGAATGGCATCTCCATTATATACTATTTGATGATGAGGACTCAAGGGTTGCGTCTCTTCAAATGCACAAGGTCGGCCACAAATGAGGAGATATGATTCTTCAACAAAATCGCCGATTGTGTAGGAGGTCGGCCTCAAGGATTGTACCTCTTCAAAGGGTGGTGAAGTAACACGTAAGTTGGCCTCAATGATAATAAATAAATATTAAATGTTATTTAATAAAAGACATGTCTCTTTATAAAGATCGCCTTATCAAATTAAATAGCCGATAGGCTATGATTTAATTTGATCTTCATGGGCGGATCTAGACTAGAAGTAGAAGCCCGACGCTGCTCCTCTAACATCAACACATGTGACCATAGTTATGAGGAAACGTGGACTGATACTGGTATGGGAAACAAGGATGGGTATTGCTATAACCCTTTTTTAGAAAAATGTGAGATGGGTACTTAGAGACAATAAAAAAAGAGATGGGCACTTAGAGACAATAAAAAAAAGAAACATTTAGATTTGATATTAATTCCATTTAAAAATAAATAAATTATACAATGGCTTTGCAACTTTGTAAACTATAAAATGCTTAAAATTTTAAAAACTAACATTTTAAAGTATAAAAACAGACTATGTTATTGGTTTGTTGCAAGGAGATGCTAGGTTTGCGTCCAATCTATTCCAAATCTGGATACTAGTGTGGTGTGGGTGGGTATGCATCTAGGGAATGTGTTTAAGCTTGTGGGTTTGTCACAGAGGAACCTAGGCAAACCCAAAACTAACCCATGTGAACTTTGAGCAAAATGCAGCAAATCTGGCTAGTTTTGACACCTTTTTTTTGCTTTTATTTTTTTTAAGACATCTCACTTTAACTTGAATGCATGCCTAATGTAATGTCCCCTTCTTAGTAGCCACCCGGAGATCATTTAGCCTTTATTTATTCCCAAAGGCCAAATAAGAGAAATAAAAGAATAAATATTAAATTAATTATTTGTAAAGTTATCTCAATAAATTAATATCATAAGATAGCTTTATATTTAATTAGTTTAATAAAGTGACTAAAATAAATATTGTATTATTAAATCACTTGGGAATAAAATAATATTTTCTAGAAGCTTCTTGAAGGTGAATGAGAATTCTTTATAAGGAGCTCAATGCAAGCCATTTTGATCATGTCTTGAGTTATTCTATTTTCATACCTGTGTGGTAAGAGCTTGCGTGCGTGCATTGCCCAAGGGTTTGAATACTCTAGGGTACTGGTTTCGGTTGTGCAACATCAACCCCAGCTAGAATTGAGTGGGAGATATTTCAGTCTTCCAAATTGAGCAAAATTTAATGGTCTAACTCCAAATTTTGAAGAATTGGTGAAGGTCGATTTTGAAAGGAATAATTGCAGAATTTCTGAAGGTTATTGGCTGCCATTGTGAGAACGATCTTGGTGAAGAAAATTGGAGAAAGTATTTATAGTTGTATCTAATCGATTGCTTCATGTTGCGACAATTTCTTGGCTCTAAAGAAATCGATTTTGGAAGATGAACATTGGCATTTTGGGCGCAGCTGTGTATACATCAAATATAATTTGATTTTCAGTTTAGAGGTCAGTTTGTGCATCGACTTTGTTTGGAGAGAGGTCGAATGCCATTAGGGAATATTAGTGCTGCCTCTTAGCATCAAAAGGACGACTTTGAGGAAAGAATCGATTGGATTTCTGCATTGCTGGCCATTGATCCAGGTTCTTTTAATATTGTAATCATTTGCATTTTAGAGTCATTTTTACATCATATTAAATCACTGTCTTATACAACAGTTTTGTAATTACATCTAATCATTGTTGGCGTAACAACTAACACCTTTGGAGTGCAAGTTGGTAGAGACAACTATGCACACTACGCAATGAGTGCTCTTCAGATTAGGAGGGGAAGCTCCCTCGTTGTGCTTGACAAAAATGCTTGAAAAGGGAAAAGTAAACTAAACTATATCCTATTTTTTTGTCTCAGTTGTAAGAGGTACAAGGCTTTCACGAAAACTCTATACGTTGCAGCTAAGTATTTTCTGGTTTCGCAAGACTTAACTACAACACACAAAACTAAGTAACTTAACTATCCAATCCCCTCAAGAATTCAGAGTGTGAGGAAACGGAGCGGAGATGATTATCTAACGATAAGCCGGGTACAGACTCACAACGTGAAGGCAAGGTGGCACAACTATCTGCTTGTCTGAATAGGCTTATTGGAAACGACAACACACGATAAACCGAGTACAGATTCTCAACTTGAAGGCAAGGTGGCACAACTATTAGCTCAATCTGAATAAGTTTATTATTCACACACAACGCACGATAACCAAGTACAAATTCTCAACTTGAAGGAAAGGTAGCACACCTATCAACTCAATCTGAACGAGTTTATTGAACACATAACATGAAGGATAGCCAACTAGGACAATAAATTGCATAGGCGAGACACGCATACAATCTACGATCAAACTAGCCACTATATCTAACTAAAGCAAGAATTCACCATCATAATTGCATGAAACCCAAGTGGCATAACAATTCATCGTAATAGTAAATACTCATGAACAAATACAGAACGAACAATATTATAGGCAAGGTAGGCACAACATATATTTCTCTCTCGTGCAAAAGTTTGTGAACAAATACAAAATAGCAATACAACAGGCAAGGTGGGCACAATATGTATGCTATCACGCAAAAGTTATGTACAAATGAGCAAAAGCTCTTATTTATAGACATCAAAAGGTGTAGGGAACCCTAAAATCACCTTGAGTCAACTATAGTCTTGCAATGCATGCAAGATTTATTGCTAAACCCTAATAAAGTAAACTATACAGTTAATTGGAAAGCTACCATCAGTTAACCGAAAACCCTAATCTATGTGGACAATGTGCAAGCATGCACGTCCTTATTGAAAGCAAGTTAACTGGAACACTACCATTAGTTAACGTAAACCCTAAATACAACTCCAAGTGAATAAAGCTAATCCCATAATAGATATGCATGAGATGAGACAACGAGTTAACTTGAAAAGATGACACCAAGTTTAACTCCTGTGTATAACGTCTATCCTGAGAGGTGGGAACTGAAGTCTAATGATCGTGATCTCGAGCAACCAATCCCTCAACGAGATTGTTAACCACATCACTGTCTGGAGCTCTGATACTCTGTCGAAGAATGCTATGCTTGCGCATCATGTCCTCACCAGCTGTGATCTGGGACTGAAGTTCACCTCTGCTCCTGGTTGCCTCATCGAACAACGCCGACATGACTGTAAGCTGATTAATCTTACAGCCAACGGTTTCCCCACTGAAAATAGTATGAACGAGTGCTTGGAGCTCTGACTGTACATCAGTAAGCTCAAGATATGCACCATCCTCAATCTGATACCGGCACGGTAGGCGAGATACTAAGGTTCTCACAAACCGGAGTGCACTAGTAACGTGCTCTCTACTCTCAACCAACTCTGACGCCATTGTTTCCTCTATCTTTGACTTGAAAACCAACTATGTTTTCCAAGAGTAGATAGCCTCTTTATCTTCTGCATCTGTGACTGATTCATATGCCATACTCAGGTGAGCAATCATAATCTCGTCCCGGGGTCTATTAATTGCCATATCTCGCTCCTCATCTTGGAGATGTAGACGGAGCTCTCGTGCATTGTACCGCAACTGATATAGCTCTGCAAGCATAGAACGACCTCTAGCAATGAACTCCTCCCATTCCTCTAAACGCTTGCCTATGTGACCAAATGATTAAGTTGGCCTTGTTCTGCTGGAGGCTCAAGCATCGGTGGGAGTGTGGCGGTAACATTTGACCTGTGTACAAGGCTAGAAATGTACTGACGAAGCTGTTGATTTCAGCCTTGAGGGCTGCCTTGTCTTCTCCGTCCTTCAACATTCTATCCCTAGCACTGTCTGTAGCAACCTGTAGGAGATCAACATGAGTCTGGCGTGTGCTACGACCAAGGTTGACTGTGATAACCTCGAAGTCCTGAGATTCCAACTCTTCCAAACTCTTCCCCTACAGAGGTATGGCAGTCTCGACAACAATCTCCATATCAATATTCCTCTCCACGTGGACCATGTTCTTGATCCTCTTGTCTGGCACATCCTGGTAAACCTAATCAAAATTTGAATGATTAAGGACATAGGATGGCTGCCTCCTCTTCCTTCCCAGTTGAGTTTCAATCCAAGACTGGTCTTGGCGAGAGTGAATATGTAGATAAGCTGCTGCGAGATGCGGAGTCTAAATCCAATTCAATATGAATCGGGACTGGTGACTGCTCTGGAACTGGTGTAGGAACTTGAGGTTGAACATCAGGCACTGGTGGACTCTGGACTAGCCTTTGAACTGGCTCTGTGACAGTATGTTTGACAGGGTCTGTGTGTGTATCAATAGCAAGCGCCTTGCCTTTTGAATTTTTTGGCGCTTGATCTTTCTTGGGAGGATTACTCTTCTTCTGTTTAGGTTTCGACGAGGAAGGTAGCGAATGATCCACCACTGGCGGTTCTGCTCTAGGCACACTTACCCTCCTGGTCTTCTTGCCGTCGAGGTAAAGTATACTGTTTTGGATAACTCTACTTGACCTCTCCTTTACTGTCGCGTACTCCTTGGTGTACCAATCAACTGCTGGCAGCGGTTGTGTGTCAACTTGCTCTGTGAAAAACTGAGGAAGAACTTCTCCCTCATCATCTGATAAACCTCCCACATCTTCTGACAAGAATACAAAAATCTGTGAGAGAGAGAAGCGTCCATAGCTATGTTTGCGGACCTCGAAGTCGTCCATGCAATTTTCCCAATAGTCTTCCATAGAAGGCTTATGATATTCACGACCACCGAGGTGAGCTGTGTAATGATCCCAAGGATCATAGGCACTTACCTCAACAGGATAGTTGAGATGATACCTCTCTAGCTCCTGTCCTGCGGTTTTGGCATCAACTGCCGTCTTGCACCAATATATTCCAAACTAAAAAGGAAAATTGGCAACTGGTTTATGCTTGCGACGCAAATGACGATGAACATCATGCAACTACCTCAGGAACTCCATAAAGACTGTTCTATCTGAAGGATAGCATGGAAGCATGGTTGGATTTCCTGTAAATCCATATACTTAAATATAAGTGTATGTCGGGAACTGAATGAACCAGTCTGCCCAACCATCCATTGCTGCTCTAGCAACTGCCGAGATACGAACGTGCAACTCCCGCTCCAAATTTCTCACTGTATAAGTCAAGAAAGCCTCGTGAACACTCTTGAAGTGACGTTCAGCCTTAGTGAACTCAAGCTGATCGTAATAGTGATAGACTTTCTAAACACTGAGAATGCCAACGGTGTTTAACCCTCAGAACTGACCCTGATAGGCAATCGAGTACACGAGGTAAGAACACATGTGAAACTCGTGGGCAACCAAGAAACCGGTGATCTGCTTGTGGATAACATCCCTCATGAAGGATGCCCAGTCATAATGCTCCTGCCCACATATGATGCGACCAATGATGTAATACATCCAAGGCTGGAAGACATTTGCATGTGAATGACCTGAGACACGATTGAAGAGTGTAATTAGAATCGCGTACTCATCCTTGTACTCACCGTGATCCACATTGTTTGGCAATTTTTTCTTCGCTTGCTTTAACCATCGTTCTGCCATTTTGCTTTGGCAGTTGTCCACATCAACGTTGAATGCATGCTCGCATTGCTCTATAGGAATAACCAGATTGTTTGGGTGTTGAGGGATACCAAAACTTCTTTCAACGTCTAGAGGCTTGAGACTACAAATAACTCGTTCATCTACTGACACTATCTCACGAGTAGCAGAGTTATAATGCTTAATACAAGACATCACGAACTCAACACAATGAGCGGAGATAGGTATGGAAGTGGCCTCTAATAACCCAGACTGCTGAATGTTTTGAATAATCGAATCTCTTATTTTGACTTGATCTAAGACTGCCTCTGGCAGCACCTTATGGAGATTCGTCTCAACTATCCTGATGAAGTCGTGAGTAAGGACTGATTTGGTCCTGTATTCGAGCTGAGTGTACTACATTTTGAAAAACTCGCCCGTTGATTGTGAACTCGACTATGTTCTGTCAAGATTTCTGGAAAGCTAAAAATAGCCTACTGAGGCTAAAAATAGCCTATCGAAAGGTTATTTTCGGCAAAAAATATGAGATATGGGTTTTGTCCAGAAAAAGATTCTAAGACAACCCAGGACGTCAGAAATGCGAAAATCTGACTTCTACTCGACCATGCAAAGAATTTTTATTTGAGAAAATTAGAAACTCGAGAACTGATGTTCTCGAGTTAAAAATTCCTAAAAATTCAAGCACATTAATTTAATTCGAGGAAGCTATATAGAAACGATCCAGATGATTAGACTTGGCAAAATTTGCCAATTTCAAGAACATGCGAATTGAAATCTGAGAGAATTTTGAGAATTAGAGAGGAGAAAAGACGTTTTTTCTATGTTCTTCTGTTAAAATCGCCTCCTGTTCTTCAAACTTGCTGATGATTGTGAACTTGCACTTGTAAAAGGAATTATTTGATGCTATCGCCACTGAAAATTGATAAAATCGCCCAACCTGTGAAGAAAATCGCCTTTGCTCTTGAGGAATTACGAATTTCTTTCAGCTGGATGAGTGTTTAATGATTGACACCATGAATAAATAAATAAAATTCACACCATAATGCTGACTGCAAGATTTAAAAACCTCGACTGAAATAGAAAGCTTCTGATTGGACCCCTCCAGTTCGAACTGAGACTGACCTAAAGTCCAAAATAAAAATAATAATAAAAATATTCATCATGCAATTTGAAAATCCAGCACAAAGAGGCGCCAATTTTAGAAATCGCCATTAATGCTCAAATATGCAAAAATAAATATTTAATATTATTTTAATCAGTTGACAAACCACGTTGAGCTCTTGGATGGATTCGGTGAACTTCACTGATTTCGAAAAGTCCTCATTTGTCCTCATAGGCGTCCATTTGCTCAAGATATTCCGTTTTTTATTAACTTCCTACTTTGTAGCTGACTACAAAGTTACAACTGGCCATATTCAACACTGATTTCCGGGTGACTGGGTGATGCTGAGACTAAGCAGGAATATTTATTGCGAAGCCTGCAGAGCAAGGAAGAAATGTCTGCTGGGAGTCATTACTGCAAAATCCATCATTTAACACCTCAAAAAATTAGACGCCTTTGATTAAAATGATTTTACGACACCAGACTTGGCCGTTTCTCCATACTGCCATCTGATGCTTCAAATGACTGCTGACAACAAACGATGAACCCTGCTGACTAGATGACAGTCTCACTGCGTGACTAGAAGTATTCTGCATCCAACGAATATATGCAATGCACTTGAAAGCTGTATTAAGGACCCCAAAAGCAAGGGCGCCCCTGGCCTAAAAAGGCTCAAACACCATTTTGACAAAAGGACAACTCAACCAGATGCCCTACTTTGACTCCTCCTCGATTCTGGAGCTCGGTGACCTTCGATTCAAGGCGACCATCTCTGGCTCCCCAACGCCAGAGCTGCATGACCTTACAAGAGACGCCGAGGCGCATAGCGAAAAATTGTTTAAGACCTTTAAAGAGAAAGGGCATGCCTCTTTCCTAAGATGGAATATAATGCACTGCATCTCGCCATTTTCCTCGAAGCTGTCTTTACTTTTGAGCATTTTGTAAAGATTCCCGCATGTACGGTGAAAGGTTTGCCAAACCTCGAGGTCGACGGTCAAGTTTCGCTTGATAGCTGGAGTAATTAAGACAAGTCCCGTGGAAGATCTCCCCTGGAAGCTTAATAACACCATCCTCGGATAGTTATCGGATACCCCCGCTCATGAGGGCTATGTTTGAATGTTTCCATGATTCTCCACCTTTGATTTATAAAAGTTCGGTAGAATTTCTGCCACGATCTTTCATTTGTCGACGACGCCTTCACCCATGTTACAACTCCAGACTCGAAAGCACAAAACGGAAGATCGATCTCACCGCACCCCGTGTTGGAGTTCTGTTTCGGTAGCTACCCCCACCCATTAGAGGTAACCTTCTGCGATACAGAAGTTCCTTGTAATCCTCATCTCTCAGCCCCCAACGCTGAGCCCGTCTCGATGTCTGGCTATTCTTAGTTCTGCCCATAGCCACCATCAGGAAGACAAATGGTCAACAGCAGAACAGATCTGAAGCCCTCTTTGGAGAGCGCTTTTCCCACCCCATGCGCCAGTGCTTCCAAGAGTTTGGTAAAGCTTCCTGGCCCCGCAACCCCAGTCCCCTTCACGCCAACGGAGATGCGATTCCGATAACCCCAGTGATGGCCTATCGATGGTCAGTGGCCCAAAGCGACTGACCGGCCTATGCCACGCAGGCCTCAAAGAAGGCCCGGCCCAGGGCTTAATTTTATTTCTTTTTGTTCGGTGAAATCTTCATAAATTGATCACTGAAATCTTTGTCTTGGTCACTAAAATGACTATGCAAAGGTATAATTGTTGTGAAATGCTCCTCCATCTTGAAATTCCTCGTTCTGAGTCTTTGATTTAGGTTCTGATCAACAGATACTACCTTTGACTGACACAACACTGACCAAACTCCATGCTTGATATTGCCCAAAAACCTGTTTTTTGACATTATTTTAGTAAGGTTTAGACTCTTTTAAGCAAAATGCCTTGATGAAGCAAAAAATTGGTTTGGGTACAACAATCATCATAGTATCGCTGCCATACAACAACTGTGTTGCATTTCATTTGGAAATTACATTGTATAGAGTTTAGTTGGCATGGTCTTTTGCTTCATTGTAAATCATTATCAAAGAATGTAACTTGTCATGAGCAGCAATATACATGAGTTGAGATTGCATATCAACCGTTTGTCATAATGTCATTATGCTGTAGCTGTAAATTTGCATGAGTGAATCATCTTATTGAATTGGAAAAACCAAAATCAATATTGCACTGCATCTCTTTTCCATTTCAGTATTTAGAACATTGCAATTAGAAGCCTTTTATATTTATGGTATCATCATATGCATTGAAAATACAAAAAGAAACCACAAACAGTAGTTGAAGAGTTTACCAACAAAGTGTTTGATGAAATTTCGTAGCTTCAAAATCAGAAAATTTAGATCAGATTTGGCAAGGCTTCTTACAATGGTATCAAAGCTATTGTTTTACCAGCCTGTAGGGGTTCATGCGTGATAGACATCAGAGGTACATGGAAAGAGAAGAAAAAAAGAAGCATTATTAGTGGCCCCAACCCTATCTAGAGTAGGATACTTTATCAGCTGCAATAGCAGCAAGGCAACAAAACATTGAGGAGGATGCATCTAGCACAATGGGTGACAAAAGAAGTGGCAGTCCAAGTTGGGAAGAACATAGAAGAGAAGAGCCATCAGGTGAAGCGCTCATGAAGGCATATTTAGATGAGCAAAGGACAACAAATTGGAGATTAGCATAGATGATGGATCTTATGACTAGAAATATGCTCAATAATAATAACAATATGAATGGGGGAAACAATGAACATGGAGACAACTTAGTCAACAACAGGACTCCTAACCATCGGGCTACACAAATAGGGTCAAGACCCATGATGCCGGTCTTCCCAAATAGAGAAGAGCCACGAGAAGATAATGAGCTCGCATTGATCGAGCTGCAGGAGCAACTTAGACAGGATTGGCTTGATGCTTGTCCAGGTTTGCAACATGATTTTTCTCTCTGGGATTACATAGACTTGAGGATGAGACGCAAACCTGACAGGGGTAACTAGGAGCAACGCAATGAACTCAGGAGGAAGGTGGGAAAATTGAGTTTTCCTTATTTTGATGGATCGGGGAAGACATCAGCACGAGCTTGGGTGCAGAGAGTTGATACTTATTTTCAGCTAAATCCTATGCCCGAAGATGAAGCAATCAAATATGCTACCATACATTTAGATGGAGTTGCGCATGAATGGTGGCATCACGGATTGGTCGCAATGGGCCATGACCAAATCACCTTCTATGCAAAATCCACTGAAAGGTTGATTGAGAGGTTCGATGTCAAGGATCTTGAACTCCATTTCAAGGAGTTAGCTCAATTGAAACAATGGGGGTCATTGGATACTTATATTGTTATTTCCAAAGGTTGGCTGTTCTAGTAACCGATATCTCAGAAAGAAGGTTGTTGGTTCTATTCATGGATGGCTTAATGCATCCCTTGAGAGGTGGGGTTAAAGCTCTCAACCCTACTTCATTGTAGGAGGCAATCAAGAAAGCTAGAGACATGGAGTCTAGCAATCAAAAGAACAAGTTCTCAAGCAATTAGAAGAACAAATATCCACCTCACAGTTCTTCCTCACATAAGAAAAAGGGCAAGAAGCTTGCTCATAAGGAACGACCCAAGAGGAGCAAAGAAGAGGAAGAGGATCACGAGGAGTGTAGAAGAAAGAAAATATGCTATCATTGTAGAGAGCACTGGGAGCTTGGACACCATTGCCTAGGTAAAGGCAAGGTTCACTTCATTGAGGTTGTATCAGAAAGTGAGGATAGTGATGATGATAAACAAACACAGGGTAGTGAAGACAACAACTCAGATGAGGAGCAGCCTCAAGAGAAGGGTAAGAGTAGCACCATTGCTACTTTTTCAAGTACTCCTAGATTCAATTCCTTCAGAGTCAGAGGATCCTTGCAGGGACATCGTATCTCAGTGTTGATTGATAGTGGGGCCACCCACAACTTCATTGATGCTGCATTAGTGGCAAAGCAGGGGTTGCTAGCAAAAGATTTTGAGGGTTTTAATGTGATGGTGGCAGATGGGTATAACATGTCATGCATGAGGAGGGTTCCACAATTTCCTATCACATTGGGCAATTATACAGTCTTCGATGATTTCTATGTGGTGGACTTAGGTGACACAAATGCTATCCTTGGGATTCAGTGGCTACATTCACTAGGGAAATATTTACAAAACTTTCAGACCATGGAGCTCAAGTTTAGAACAACAGATGGAAAGAGAGTGGTGCTTAGAGGCATGGCTACTGGGTCACCAAAGGTTGTGTCAGCTAAACGCATGGAGAGCATCTTTCAACATGGTGACATAGCATGGGCAGCAAAGTGCTTGATCACATCTAAAGAGACCCCAAATTCAGGGAGCCTTATCATATTGACATTCAGGAGCTATTGGGCAAGTATGACAGGGTGTTTGGAGAGATACCTCCAGGGAGGCCACCTGATCGAGGATTTGAGCACACCATTGAGTTGGAAGAGGGGGCCAAACCAGTCATCACCACCTCCTATCGTCATCCTAAGAAATTTAAGGGTGAGATTGAGAAAGCAATCAAGGAATTATAGAGCTCTCAACAAGAAGGTTATCAAGAACAGGTACCCGATACCCAGGATCGATGAGTTGTTGGATGAGCTACATGGTGCGGTATACTTTTCCAAGATTGAT
>VDFB02350311.1:0-41846 GCA_007258455.2 Sequoia sempervirens
CTAGATATCAAACTACAAACAAGATATACAAATATCAGCACTACAGAATATTTTCTTGGTGGTTTTGCATAAATGAAGTGACTACTTGCCTATGTTTTTCCCTTAGATACAAGCACCAAATTTATAATAGTCATGTCTGTAATGACCACCCCCTGATTTTTTTTTGTGTTTGTTGCTGTGTATGGTAGTTTGCAGGTTTATTCTTGTTTCAAATATTGTGAAGAAGGTAAATCAACATAGCATTTGCACCAACATCACAGGGAATTCTTTACATATCATTTAGCAATGACTACAACAGAAATCAGACTTAAGAAAGTACTTTCAGACCCGATTGCAGTTCTGAACTGAGCTTTAACAGCCATATAAAATCATCATTACAATGCAAACTTTCGTCACATAGCAGGTATGTTCATACACAAACCATCTGCAGCACCTTCCCTTTGAATGGCAACTATTTCAAACCCCAAAAGTGCGGTTTTCTGATTCTTGGAACAGCAGGCCAGAATGTTGCTCAACCCTAGATTGGCATGGTTCCCTAGGAGGGGCTGATTTGCTCCCTAAAATCAATGCTCCTTCAAAAAAAGCAAATGAACACTTGAAATGAGGCGCCCAGCTATGAGGAGTCTTTTGGAAAACTACTTAGAACCAAATTTCGAACACCAACTGAGCTACGAACAAATCCTTGCTTCCAGCTACTGTGTAAAATGGATTTCCAGAAATTCTGGAAATGAATATCAGACCTCTGTTAATGTGTCTTTAACATCTCTAATCATCACCCAAATAAAGAAAATCAACAAGCATACCAAAATCTTTGAACCCACATCAAAACACTAAGAAAATCTTCATATTCTAAACCCTAGAATAATCAATCTTCTAAAACAATGGTGATTCCTGAGGTAGAATCACTCCAACCAGCTAGGATGGGTCTTTCACCACTGAAACCAGCAATTGAAAGAGAGGGTTTTTGTCTTCAACCAACAATGTATAAATTTTGGAAACAATCCATCAGAGTCTCCTTAAGTTGTCAAATCCTCCATATGCAAATGAGAGTTCAAATTCATATTTATAAAGTGAGGGAAGAATTAGGGCAACTTGCATTTGAATTTGAATATATTATCCCTCTCATTTCACTTTATGAAATGACATGAAATAACCCCAAGAGGCGCGTCCAACTTTTTGCCTCCAAAATTCCACTTCTGCTTTGTTAATTTAAAATTGACATGAAGCCCAAACTAGGCATCCCACCTTTTGAGGCATAACATTAGCCATAAAAAATTATAAATAAACCTCTTTTCTAGGCGTCCACTTGAAATACATTGCCCCCTTTTTTAAAACAATGTTGCTCAACTAGGCTAGTGGGGGGGCGTGGGGGTCTTTTATAATGTTATAACATAAGTCAAAAAATCACCTTTTGAAGACTTTAGTGAATAATATGCCAAAATATTAGAACTCACCAAACAACTGCCAAGCACTGCCCAAATTGGAAACCTTGCACGACACTGCTTCTAGGACCAATTACTAAATATAACACTTACTAAAAATAGTAAGTGTGTCAAATCACCGAATTGGCTCAAATAAGAAACACCAAAAAAGGGGACATTACATCTTGCAAGTGAGATTAAATAATTTTTATGGATGAAACGATAGTAACAAAAATCTTTTGGGGAAAAAATCGGCAAACTAAAAGTTCAATATTTTTTGAAAAAATCGGGAGAAAATCGGATTTTAAAAATAATGTAAAAAATTGTAGAATAAGAGACAAAAACTATTTTTTTTTTAATTGAAAGGCATTTCCATAGCAATAGAGTTATAGAGAGCCAATAAAATAGAGAGTTTAACTAATGAATCATAGAAAATAGATTTTGTTGTTTATATTCATATCGCTTATTACATTGCTTTCCACATCTTTCAAAGCATTAGTTCACAATGCATAACTAATAGATGACAAAATTTCAATTTCAATATAGTTTGTACAAAGTCAACCTATAAACTGAGTACGAAGTTTCAAAAAATCAAAAGTAGCCAATGACTCTTGCTAGTTGCTATTATAAATAGAGCTATGCTAGAGGGATGCAGGTCCTGATGATGAAGCTCCTAGAGCTTTGCCTCTCCTAAGTCATTTAGTCAAATGAGTATCAAAGTTGGATTCTGCTAGGATCTCAAAACCCTCAGCCTCAAGAAATTCATCACCAACAATCCACTCATTGTCTGGATCAAAAATTGCCTCAAAGAAATGTGGTCTCATGGTGATGGAATGCCATGACAATCAATAGCAACCACATTTCTTTGAAACAATTTTTCAACTAGTTCACTGCCTTGTCTATGCTACCACATTTTTCATACATGTCTACCAAAGCATTTTATCAAATAGTTCATTGCCTTGCTGCTATGGCTAAAAGCCTAAAACAAGAGCTCTCGAAAAAATCTATCAAAGCATAATATTAAACAAGAAGCTATGGTCTCATGGTTTTATTTTGTGCGAAAATCAGCGTGATTTTATTTGCATTTTATTTGCAGGTTTTAAATGCATTTTTTTTGGCAATTTTGCAGTTTGAAATGGGAAAAAATCATTGACCAAAAGGTCAGATTTTTTCAAAAAAGCGGGGAAAAAATCGTCCAGCGTGCAGAGTTTTTAAAAATCAGGATTAATCAGGTTTTTTAACGGATTTCTGTTTCACTAGGACTCATGAAACAGCTAATCTAAATACATCATCAACACTTTATTTGCTAAAAGCAGAGAGCATCATTTCGGTGCACACAGTTATCGGGAATAACAACACAGATGATGCTTGATTCTAAAAATAAAAAAATTAAGTTGTATAAGTACACAACCCAGGTAGACAGATAACCTCAATACAAAGCTTGATGTTAAAATCTATTTTCAATTCAATTAATGGAATTGCAAACATAGGTTCAACAATAAATTCAGCAGCATAAGCGTATCATCCACTATCAGTCAAAATAATTTTGTGCTCAAAGAACTTATTTATATGTTTCAATGATAAAATATTTCAGGTATTTAAAATTATAATTATTTGTCCCCAAAAATAATGTTTTAAAAACATAAACACTTAAAACTGCAAAAAAGTAGGAAATAAAGGAACTTAAAAACAAAACTATTCTAAATAACTAATAAACAAAATTTCCAACTTAAGTGACCTAAAAATAGCCCCAAGTCTTTGGTTGGAAATAGAAACACTAGAAATAGCCGTTGCCAAAAATAGCCGTTGCCAAAAATAGCAATTTGCATCCTACGTTTGAAACATTTTGTCACTCTTAAAATTGATGGATCCATTTGAAAAACATTGAAAACCCTAACCTCCCATGAGACTTCACCAGCAATCTTGTTGATTCGAATCTAACACCACTCTATAGAAACAATGAACATCTAGTGATTCAGACCCTGGATCTTGTTGCTGATCATTAAAATCCTTCCATGAGATAAATCTAATATTAGATATTCTGGAAACCCCAAAGTATGAGCATGATTCCATTGAACACTATGGTACATGTGTATCACATACCATCTACACAATACATATGAGGACTTCAACAAGGCCATTTACGACTGCCAAATGATGCTCTACTACTATTATTTGTGAATGAAATATTAAGGTATGACCTTCGTCTATAACCTTCAAAACCAATCACAAATGATTGGAAACACCTGCTCCAACCAGTTTGCAAGCCAGTGAACTGCTAGGCACAATTTCCCTTCATGACTGCCACCTCACTAATTAAATTACATTATTCTTAGTGAAACGCTGTTGAAGAGTTTGCATTTGTGTGATTTGTTGTTATTAGCTGACATTATGCTTTCCAATTAATTTGATTCATTTTGTCATTTAAAACTTACCTTGTCATGCAACCTTGATGACCTTGGCTGGTGTTTTCTTCCCTGTTGTGCAGTTTAGTGGCCTTCGCCACTGAAACAAGTTTTGTTGTACATTTTACCCTCTGCCATCACTAACTTTTTCATCTCACATAATTTGCTACATCTTGCCATCATTACATTTCCAGATCACGTACTTTATTGAAGGGTGCTGATGACAACTTGTTGATTGTGTGATTGCATATCCTCTGCCGTTTAAGGACATGCCCGAACATGATTACCTGATGTTGCCACCATGGGAAATCTCTTCATGCGATTACTAGCCTCATGCCATTGAACTTGGGTTTGGTCACTCGTTGTGATCCCCTCTGCCATAACTAATGACTTCTTGCCACACGACCAGATAATGCTCTTACAAATTTTGATTTGAATCAAACTCATATCCACCACTGTATGGTGCCTGTAACATTTATCTTCCAATGCAATTTGTCATTTATCATCAGATCCTTCTTTGCAGTTGGCAAATTTGTTGGAAAGAAAAATCTGCTAATATGCCAAGCTATGAACAACAAACAATGATAGGGACAAACAAGACCAAGTTTTGATACATGACTGCTTGACTTGGATGGAAAGACAAAAAATTAACTTGTAAATTGAGACATTATGAAAAATTTAATACAATGTACTTAATGTCTACACAACCACCATTCCAGATTATTGAAGATACCATTACATGAGTGATTCACTAATATCAGTTTGTAGTGACACATATTGGCAGGGAATGAATGACAATTATGAGTAACAAGTTAGACAGGATGGCTATATTCAAGGACTCAAAGGGAATGGAGGATTGGATCCCTAACAATTTACAGATATTTGCTACGTTGGAGATGCCATGCCTTCGTGAATTTATTTAAATTTTTTTGTCCTTGAATACCAAAGTGCATGAAGTTCTCCAAGGTTTGTTTGGAGATGATCTGGCAGCTAATCCTGTTTATTCATATCTAGCAGATACGGTTCCAGCAGTTTCAGCAGCTCAGAAACAGGAAAGTGGATGAGGAATTTAGACAGATTTTCTTCTATATTTATTATGTGAATTGCAAAATGGCATTTTGAGGAAACTTTATAAGTTGTATTGATCACACTTTCAGTGAAAAATGTTTTTCCAAGGAAGGAAGCAAAGTCATTGTTCCTGATGACAGGGAAGGGACATAAACTTATCATTGATCCTAGAGCATTAATGTCATGCAGCCCTATTGACACAAGATGATATATAAACCATGACATGACAAGACCTGTGTGTGAATTATAAGATTAGGGTATACCTTTTTGTAGAGTACTGTAACTATCCTTTACAGCAAAATTCAGTCAAAATTCTATGTTGTCTTAAAAATTGCTAAGTTCCTGGTTTGGGTTCAAGGGTTTGGTTTGCGGGTTCGGTCAAATTTTTTTTTGGGGTTGGCTTCGTCCATACAAGAACATATAAAAATCAGAAATATATACATATTTAGAATTGTAAATAAGTTCAAAATACCACACAGCATTATATATTGTATAATAAACAAAACCAGCATAAAAATAAAAAATACTAGAATGTCAATTAGCCAAACCTGAATGTCATGATATATATTATATATTAAAATTAACTACATTGCTGCATTTCTCTTTGCATGTAAGCATCAAGTAACATTAGGGAAGATTGCCCAATTGGATGACGATATTATAGATGAAGAGTAAGACTTGTAGGTAAACTTGGAAACTTGGACTTGGAGAGTACCTAGAAAATCAAATGAGTTCAATGGGAGTTTGGGGGCAATGCCCCCGATGGGGTCAACTGGGTCGAGGGCCAAAGCCCAAATTAAGACCTCTAAAACCACACAAACCTTCATGGTGTACATCATTTTGCATTCACAATAAGGCCTAAATTAAGACCTTCAAAGCCACACAAACGTTCATGGTGCACATCATTTTAGGGTTGGGGGGCAAATGACACCTTTTAGAGTAAAAAAAGTAAAAAAAAAGTAAAAAAAATGAAAAAGGAAAAATTTGTTTGTTTTCTGTGGAATCCGCTCAAATTTCTCCTGGGTTTGCCTAGGTTCGTTCGAGACGGACCCACAAATTGTGAGTGGGACCTTGCTCGAACCCATAGGGGACCAAATCCGGACCCCGAACCTGGGCTGGACTAGACTGGGACCTGGGCCATCTATGGGCCGGACCGGTAACATAGAAAAATAGTATAAACTATTGGGTGTTACTAGTTAAGAGTTAAGACAATTCTTGATCTTAGAATTAGTAATATGATCCTAATAGGGATAATGGAAAAAACACAAATTCTTGAAAACATGCAATAGAAAACTTTGAAATTTTATTTGCAAATAGATAACACTTAAACAAGCTCAGATCTATGCTCAATTTTTTTTTCTGATTTTTTTTTTTAATTTATAGAAACTTCTGAATATTTTTGAATATAAAAAGTTACAGAAAACACAGTAAAAACTGCCTAGAAATTTAAAAAATGGCTTACATTGATTTGTCCATAGTTTTCTGAGATGACTATGATTAAAGGTATGCAGATTTAGGAACAAATACCTCAGGAATATCTTCAAACCCTAGCCGCCCTTGCCAAAACCCCAATAAACCAGCACTGGGTCTGTCCCACTTGTCCTTTCTTTTATTAGCTTCAATGATGCTAAGGAATAGGAGGATACATGGCTGTAGATAATCCAAATCTGATCTTGATATTCTGGAACTCACCTTCAAAAATAGCCTCCAAACCTGTTAACAAAATGCAACTTTGAAAATGATGTGCTAGGGCATCACAGACCAAAACCCTTCCACTGAAACACAATTTTCTGACTAGGCGGAGTCCGTATGTCTCTCCAAAACAAAGGATACTCAAGGGTTTTCAGACCTTAAGTCAAAGATTGCAGTAGCAATACAGAAAAACTTATAACATAATGAGCTCCAAAAGAACCCTAAAATGTTGAACTCCCAAAAGATTGATCTAATCCCAGCCATAGATTCATTGCAAGCTCAATCCAATGCTCCAAATGAAACCCTCGAAAATGAGCCAATAGGCTCCTTATTTTGCAATGCCCCCTTAACTCTTTTTGCACGTGTTTAATAAAAATCACTTAAAGGACATGCCTCTTAAGTCAGTAAACTAAAAAAGGGGAAATGATAAGTCTTTAGGCTAAGTGTCACTTAAGTTGCATAAAAAGATTTGCCCATAACTTAAGAATAGAATAGGATACAAGCCAAAAACTCCACACTTACCCAATAGTACTCTACGCCCTCTTCCTTTTGGGTAATCCAAGGAAAGGACAGCCCATGCATCGTTAAGCCACATGCCTTGAGTTGGGGACATCATAGTCCTCCCCACTCAAAGAATGCTTGTCCTCAAGCATTTGTAGAGTAGGATGATTATTCTTCTTCCCACGTAGTATCCTCCAAAGGCAAGTTTTTCCACTTGATGAGATACTTGCAAAATTGTTTCTAGAATGAATATCAACTTGCCTTCTTCATCCATAGGGGTCAATTCTATAGAAGGAATCACTGGTTGTCCAAAAGCCTTTTTGAGGTATGACAGATGGAACACATTATGGATTTTGCTTGTAGATGGCAGCTCCAACTCATATGCTACTTCACCAATTCTTTTAATCACCTTGAAAGGCCCATAAAGCTTTGGTCTAAGCTTTTCCACTCCACTCACTTTCAATGAGGATTGTCTATAAAGTTGAAGACGCAAGAATACCATGTCTCCCACCTCAAAAGACCTCTCAACTCGATGGCAATCAACATATTTCTTTTGCTGTTCCTGTGCGATTTGAATATTATCCTTAAGTGCCTTAAGGATATCTTGATTCTCTTTAGTCCACTCAAGAGCTTTTGGAGCTCTAGAATCATAAAAAACCAAGTCCACAAATGTAGAAGCTTCATAAGCATACAAAGCTTTGAAAGTGGTCATACCTATGCTCATATGATATGTAGTGTTGTAACAAAATTCTGCTAAATGTAACTTCCTTGCCCATGCCTATTGCTGCCCCGAAACATAGTTTCTCAAGTAGCTTCAAGTCATTTGTTTACAATCTTTGTTCGGCCATTTGTTTGAGGATGATAATTAATGCTATGATCAAGTTCTGTTCCAGCTAGCTTCATCAACTCTTGCCAAGAAGTGCTGATTAATATGCGATCTCTTTCACTTACAATTCTTTTTGGCACGCCATGAAGTTTAAACACTTACTCAAAAAACAGACCAACTACTTGTGGCGCTTTAAAATCAAAAGGCATTGACATAAAGTGAGCATATTTAGTGAGTCTATCCACCACAACAAAAATACAATCCTTACCATTGGTCTTGGGCAGCCCGGCAATGAAATCCATTGATATTTTTTCCCATTTTTGATGGGGAATAGGAAGTGGATGTAGCAGGCTTGCTGGAAAAAAACTTAAGCTTTATTCCTTTGGCACTCCATGCATTCTGTTACATGCTTGAGGACATCATCTTTCATACCTTTCCATGAAAATCTTTCACGGATGTACGAGTATGTCTTCAAATAACCCGGATGACCAGCAAACTGATTGTTATGGACAGCAATATGAATCTTATGTTTTGGTACAAAATAGATTCCATCCTTATAATAGATGATGTCATTCAACACTTTATACCTTTCATCACTGATTTTACCATCTAGAATCTCACAAGCATGCTGATTTTTTGAATACTCTACTAGTAGATGATCCTTTCAAGAGGCTGAAATTTCTGAAAGTGAGCAAAATGAAGGGTTTCTAGATAATGCATCAGCAGCAATATTATTTTTCCCTTTGACAAATTCAATAACAAAGTCATATCCTTGAAGCTTACTCACCCAAAAAAGTTGTCTCTCATTTAATTCCTTTTGTTTCATGAAATACTCGAGGCTATTATGATTAATCCTCACTATAAACTTTCTTCCAGTATATAACTTTGTAGGAAGTATTGCAGTTAGATCTAATTGGATAGATGCTTGTGTATGTGAAGATTTGAAGTTCTAATTGATATTGGGTGAAGCTTGAATATTTCTATATATAATAATATTTCCAAGTATCCGTCTCCAATTTTCTATGCAAATGGCATATAAGCACCAATCATCATCTCTCATACCAATACCATTCCCCATCTCTCATACCAATACCATTCCCCTTCTCTTCGTAACTATGAATAGAGGTAACAAACATGTTCCAGCTTGAGGCTATTATGATCAGTAAGCACTAAAAATAGCGAATACTCTGAAAACTCAAGCTGGTGTGGAAACCGATATGCAACCCGACTTACTGTAAACAGTAAGTGCTGGAATTGGCCCCTGTTAAAAATAGTAAGACACGCCTGAAACACTGGAAAACCCCACAGAAAGGATTGGTATAAAGCATTAAAACTCATCGGACAACTTCTACACATTGCCCAAATAGAAAACCCTACACTGCTCTGCCTATCGGACCAGTTACTAAATATAACACTTACTAAAAATAGTAAGTGTGTCATAACTAGACTAATCCAAAAGAGGACATCGAAAATGGGGACATTACAGGAAGTTTAATCATAATAGGACTTGGATGAGAAACATGAGAAGTCCGCGTGAGGCTATCCATACTAAGTGCAAGAGCAGATATACCATCCCTCTTGGCCCCAAGTGGTAGACACGCGGGCATCCAACTTGGGGTGGCGTACTTAGTGGATAAACTTGTATCTGCTTTCCCTATCCATGCTACCGTATCCATCCCTCTTATGATTGAAACTCCTTGAATCCATCCTAACAACCAATCCATGTAGAGATTGGGGAAAAGCTACAATAGGAGGCCTGTAGATTCTTCTTTCTAAGCCCAAGGGGTGGATGCTCATCCCCTTGGCTCCAAGTGGCCATCTTGGAGTGGCGTACTTAGAAAGAAATCTAGTATCTGCTCACCCTACTGGTATTTCCCCCACTCCTCCTCATGGTTGCTTGTTGCGAATTACAAACACTAAATATATCCAGATTCATAGAGATTATGCATTAGCAAACATATCATTATTCACAATAATCATAATAACACATACCACAATACTTGCAAAAATCTAAGACTGGTATATTCTATGATGCAAATATATTATCAATTACTGACTTCTGCCCTTGTCTGTTGAGTGCAGATAATTATGCTTGATTTGCTCCAATTGCCTTGTTGTTCGACTAGTTTATAATATTCAGAAGATATTGCTTAAAGAGAAACAAATAGGTTAAATCAAATGAAAAATTACTAATAAGGATTAATAATTGTTGCAAGCATCATTATTGCATATTCGTATATATATAATTATATATCATCATTATATATCTATGTTACTGGGTTCTTCATTTTAGCCCCCTGAACTGGCCAAAATACGTGTGGGTTTTGGTTTTGGTTTTGGTTCGGTTCTTCTGTAGGTTCGCCTAGGTTCTCCATTTTCCACCCGGGTTCTCTATGGGTCCTTCAGAGAACCCGGGTAGAAAATGGAGAACCCTGGCCGAACCCAAGGAGAACCCAGAAGGACCTGGGCGGACCCACGTCATCCAGCCTAGAAAAAGGCAAAAACTCAACTTAAAAACATAAAATAAAACCCTAAAAAATGCCCAGATTGCCTTATATTGAGTGTGCTGATTTAGATGCTACAGTTGCATAACTTACCTTGGCTTCTATAGATGACAATGAGGCAACTGATGCACCTAGTGGGAGTGGCAATCCAATTGATAGTGCTTCAAATGAAAATGAACCAATTGAGGACCACAACCTTGATGCTTTTGATGAAGATGAATTTGAAGAATAGTAATACTGAATTAAATATTGTCTTGATTGTAATTTGAATTTTCAATGTGTGATGACATTTTAAGACTTGAGTATTTACTATTTAGTAACTTACTATTTACATTTTTGCAAATTATGAATATGATTATATGAGGTATGACCATATGGCGTATTTCATTGTTTCAATATTCTATGGCATTATGGCATTATGATTAAATGATTATAATTTTTAGCATGCTTATGAATCCGTACCCGAACCGGCAGCTAAGTTATATATATATAATTGTGCTGAACTTACTTCCCTTATTATTGATTTATTATTTGCCTTCATATATCTCTCATTGAACTATCTTCTTCTTGGTATATACTTCTTGATATCTGCTCAAGTTCCAAATGATAATCCATTTCTTTCAATCTGCTGTTTTATTCAGATTTCTAATTGATTCCTGCATTTGATATTCCCTTTCATGATTATATCTGCTGCTGTACTCAGAAATATCTTCCAGAGTTCTCATTTATTTTCCCTCCATGATATCTGCCTTTTCCAAATGATGCCTCCTTATATACCCTTCATGGTGGGGTGAATAGTCACACCCCTTTATTACAATTGCATCCTTTACAAAGGCCCCTTCATTCTTAAGTGCTGCCTTTTAACTTAATCACTTTAATTGCCGCCTTCTATAAATACAGTCACTGCCTCTTTTTGAAATATAATCGCCACTTTTATAACTAATACAAGTTTTGAATGCCTTGTCTATATCCGCTGCCCATATATAATCTCGTCACTTTTCTTTTATCGTTAATAGCTACTTATTATATGACATCTTAATCGCTGTCTATTACAACATGTAATCATTGCTTACCATGGCCCTTATTTGATCGCTGTCTTATAGTCATGCTCTCTATCATATTTGCTGCTGCTGATATTTTATATGTTTTCTTATTGTAACATATTTATTTATATATGTATATTTTTTATAATAATTATAATTATAATAATATTAAATTGTTAATATTTATTTTTTATATTTTTAATACTTTAGTGTTGATCATGGCAGGGCATGACACCATCTGACTCAAATACAGATTGGTGTTTTGTAACTGTCTTAGCATTTCTACAAACATTTGTTTTGCCTCCTCTTCACTTGATGTTGGTGGCTGATCACTGTTATCCATTATTCCTTTCTTTTTTGCAGGGTTATAAGCACCCTTCCCACACATACAACCAACTTAAATAGGCTGCCAAGACTTGCAGCTCTGGTACCACTGTAATATCCCTAATAGGGATAATGGAAAAAACACAAATCTCCAAAAACATGCAATAGAAAATTTTGAAAATTTATTTGCAAATAGATAACACTTCAACAAGTTTAGATCTATGCACAAAATATTTTTTTGTTTATTAATAAAAATTTCTGAATATTTCTTAATATCAGAAGTTACAAAAACACACACTAAAAACTGCCCAGAAATTTCAGAAATGGCTTATATTGATTTCTCCATAATTTTCTGAGATGAATATGATTAACAGTATGCAGATTTAGGCACAAATACCTCAGAAATATCTTCAAACCCTAGCCGCCCTTGTCAAAACCCCAGTAAACCAGTGCTGGGCCTGCCCCATTTGTCCTTTCTTTTATTAGCTTCAAAGATGCTCAGAAATAGGAGGATACATGGCTGTAGATAATCCAAATCTGATCTTAATATTCTGAAACTCATCTTCCAAAATGGCCTCCAAACCTGTTAACAAAATGCAGCTTTAAAAATGATGTGCTGGGGCATCACAGACCAAAGCCCTTTCACTGAAACACAATTTTCTGACTAAGGGGAGCCCGTATGTCTCTCTAAAACCAAGGATACTCAAGGGTTTTCAGACCTTAAGCCAAAGATTGCAGCAGCAATAGAGAAAAACTGATAACATAATGAGCTCCAAAAGAACCCTAAAATGTTATATAATAGCTCCCAAAAGAGTGATCTTGTCCCACTCCCAGCCATAGATTCATTGCAAGCTCAATCCAATGCTCCAAATAAAACCCTAAAAAATGAGCCAATAGGCTCCTTATTTTCCAATGCCCCCTTGACCCTTTTTGCACATGGATAGTAAAAATCACTTAAAGTACACACCTCTTAAGTCATTAAACTAAAAAATGGGAAATAATAAGTCGTTAGGCTAAGAGTCACTTAAGTTGCATAAAAGACGTGCCTGCAACGTAAAAATAGAATTGAATGCAAGCCAAAGACTCCACAATTACCCAATAGTGCTCTACGTCCTCTTCCTCTTGGGTAATCCAAGGAAAGGACAGCCCATGCACTGTTAAGCCACATGCCTTGAGTTGGGGACATCACAAATAATTAATTAACTTTAATAAATTACAATATAAGATCAAACTATATTTCACCATGAATTATTGAAACATGGGGAATAATCCAGTAGGGAAATCGTAATCAACCTGAAGGTCCTTCATGTTCTATGATTATATCTCCTATGCATTAGGCAATGTGATAATCATAAATTCTTTCATGATATATTGCAAAGCTACAACAGGACACCATATGTTTAAATGGGACATTGGCCTTCTTAATATTGTTATGAGTTTTAACTAATGGAACAAGATGAGCTTACAGTAGCACTTATTGCCCCATGGGATTGAGATGGACCAAATGACCAAACATCCAATATGTGAAGTATTAGAATGCATAAATAATGAAAGACACCCTGAATACAAAATCAGATTGCAGTGCTTCTTAGGATACAAGACCTACTTTTTCCCCAGCCTTGCCATCGTATCCCAGGAGTCATGATGTCTTTACTTTTACTGTGGTATTTGGTCCCAGCCCCACACAGATACATGAACTGTGTGAAGATGTTCACATTATTTTTTCCCAGCTTGAGAGATAATTGTCGGAGTTCTGGTTACATGACAAAAATAATGTACATTACCCCGATAATTTCTGCACATGTTGTTTAGCATCTGCTGGAATCCATTTTCATGGACAGAAAAAAAGAAAAAGATTCACAAACACTAAAATCTTGCAGAAATGAACTCCAAAATGTGACAAATTTGCTCAATTTTCAATTTCATCCTTAAAGTCTGTCATAGAGCACCACAATCCTATGGAAAATTGCCTTATCTTCCCAATAAACAATCTCCTACAAGCATTCTGAAATTAAAGTAAAGAAATTAAGGTCGAGTTTTCTGGTGGCTAGTAGTGGGATGGGTTTAGTTAGTGTTAGGTTACATTTTATGTCTTCATTTTCTTTTTTTCAATGCAAAAAGATAATGGACACAATTTCTGGAATATTTCACTCTGTCGTACTGTTTTGGATCTTTATTCAATATGGGCATGATGTGTATTTAGGAGTGTGGTAACTGAAATGTGCTTACAATTTGCTTTCTCTTGAAATGTACAATTTCATTTTATTTTATTTTGGAAGCTAGATTACGTGGGAGCTTTAACCACACATACTTCTTGTAATCAGAGTAGTAAAGTGTTGTAATTCCTATATTTTAGTTGAACTACATGTATGGTACTGTAATTCACGTAACTTTTCATAATAATGCATAAAGAGTGCCCTATGGTGAGAATATAATCTTATCCTTCAGACAAGTTGCTTCACATTTGCATCATAAGTGTTATGTTTCAGGATTACTCACCTTAGTCCATCGCTGGTCCAATATCAGATAGCAATATTCCCCAGAAGTATTCCAGTTCCCTTCTCTCTTGCACAGTTGGCTTTAGTGGCTGGCAATGTTTTGTTTTCTATTCACAGAATTTGGGTTGTCTTCCACACAGAGTGCTCGACTCAAATCCCAGTTTTTGTCTTGTGTTTATTGTCTGGGGAAGCAGACTGTACTCTGTAATATGTTATGATTTATGATGTGGGAAATTAGGGAATGGACTCCAGGGTGATTATATATTTCTGAAATCTTAGTGCAGGTGTATATCATGTTTTACAGCATCGGGGAGCTATTACCATATCACCAATTCCATAAATCTGAGTGACCTATTTTGTTTAAATCTTTGTTAGTCTGAGCAAGATACGCTTTTATGAAGGTTTATCAAGCAGATTATTTCTCTCCTATTCCTTGTTTTTGTTGGGAGGATAAAATCCCAATGCCTTTTGCAGCCCATAGGCATTGGGTGTATGAATGATTGATCTCTTTCGGTATTCCTTGTTTTTGTTGGGAGGCTAAAATCCCAATGCCTTTTGCAGCCCATAGGCATTGGGTGCATGAATGATTGATCTCTTTCGGCTTAGTGCCAAGTACTGGGTTATCCATTCTGCCAACTTCACTTGGGATTCAAAGCTGGCCTCATCCCATATGGTGTCGGACCTTTGCAGAGAAAAAGAATTGATCCTTGGTGGGCTCTTTGTTAGAAAAGCATTCTTTTTCCCTTTTAGAACCTTCTATGACCTTTTCTTGTCAAATAACTATGGAATTCTAGATTGCCTGAGGTCTCAGTACAGAAACTGCAATAGCATATAGGGATCGCAGGGATTTCTTTGGTATCTATTGAGACGATTTTGAATGATAACTGTATAAGAGCTTTCATATTAGATCATCATGTTTAAATGCTAGGAGACATGATAAAGCATTGAAATTGGGTAAAATACTGTATACAGCTCCTAGAGTGTAGTGTACTTCAATGGATAGAGTGTAGCACAAGCAGTTGGAGATTCATTATATTCCCATAGTGTAATGTCCCCTTCTGATGCCTAGGCAGGAGTGGCTTAATTAGCCTATTTTATTCCTGTAGGCTAATGTCAGAGTTAAGGGAATATTTTAATTAATTAAATAATATTATCCATTCTGTAATGTCCCCTTTTGATGCCTAGGCAGGAGTGACTTAATTAGCCTATTTATTTCCGTAGGCTAATGTTGGAGTTAAGGGAATATTTTAATTAATTATTTAATATTATCCATTTCCAATCTATTTTAAGGATAATATTATTTTATTAATTTAGTTAAGTTCATAAAGTGACTTTGGGGTTACTTAATGAAATTTTAGAAGATCACTTTATTATTCCCGGGTTTATTTTAATATATCAAAAAGGGGGATTTCAAAAAGTTAATGTGGAGCTGCATGCAAAAGTGAAAAGTGAAGCTCATTTGATTATGCTTGGATATTATTCTATTTCGGAGATTTTGAAGAGCTTTTCGAAGTTCGAACCCTAGGACGGAAACCCTAAGGGTGATTGGTTTTGGTGGTGCAACAAATCTACCCTAACCAGTCTGTTGGAGGGATTATACATATTTCTCACATTGGATTTCATGGGGAAGTTTACGAAATTCATGAAGTCTCTTTGAGAAACGAATTTCAGAGTATGTGGACTGGATAAACTGGAGTATCAGATATATACATTTAATATTATTGCAGTATTGGATGGTTGGCATAGGAGATAATGGTAATAATATTCCTTAAGCCGAGGGTATCCAGTCTTCTATCACAGCCTATGACATTAGCCGCCTCATTTTATACATCGTCACAGCTATGACAATAGCTGCCTCATTTCATATATAGTTGCATCCTTAATTCCTGGCCGCTGTACCTCACTAGGAGACTATTATATTTGGCGTGGAGGAGTCTGTGTGGCATATGTGGTCAAGGGGAGTCTACGTCAGATTTCTGGAACCAGTGTGGGAGTTTGAGTCAGCTGTGACTCTTTGTGGTGAGTCGCTACCTTTATGAAGGGTGCCGCAAGTTACATTAAGGTGCCTATCTCTTGGTTAATTTCCAGCAATGAGTGGAGCTGTAGACCTTGACTGTTTTATTTTCCAGGTCAGCAAATATTGAATATTAAATGCTGTGTACTAAGTTTCTGAAAGTATATTTAGTGTGTTAATTTCTGAGAAGACATACTATATGTTTTACATTGTATGGCCTGAACATGTATATGCAATGTATTTGAATTCATAAGAGTTGGTATTTGTATGGAATACAATAAACTTTTCTCCTTTGGTAGAACAGAATTGTAACTCAAAGTCAGAACAGCACTCTTGTGAACTTTGATGAAATGCCTGAGCATACAAAATTGTGAAGATGAAAGATATTTGCATTAGAAATTAGTTTGGGATATTTCACATGGATTGAAATTTGTTATGTACCCTTTACCTTTGCATGGTAGCATGATTGCAAGGTGTTGCTAATTCAGATTTTCTGCATTCCTTATTTGTCAGCTATTTTGATGTAGCTAGTAATGTGCTAAATCTTATTCTCATTTGACTTTGGCAAAACTGGATGGTCACAGTGTTCTTCCTTCCTTTGTAGTGCCTTTTGGTTTTGATTACCGCCTTGCTGACTGATGATAACTGATTGGACATTTGCTTAGAAAGAATGCCACCTATTCCTTACTTTTTAAATGCAATCTGACTTATGTTGGTGTTTATTTCAGCATCCTTCTTCTAAATCTTTCATCTTCTCATGTTTAGATAATATGTTCAACAAAGAACTTTTTGGGCCTTTCTGTACATTTCAAAGTGCTTTTCCATTGATTTAATTTTTTTTTAAGTGCTAAAACATGAAGTATTTAGAGTTCAAGTGTATGTAAAAGTTGAATGTGCATGAGGAACCTTGATAATTGCAACAAATGCTGTAATTTTGTTTTTGATTTTACAATCTACTCTGGTGTGCAGGAAATACTATTTGAATCAGAGCAAGGTCATTTGTCTGTTCCAGAAACTGCAGATGTGATTCAAGACAGTGAAACCTCAAAAGGAGAGGGCACATCTGATGATAAATCCAGAGAAAAAGAAGATAAGGAAAGGGGCAAAGAGACGGAAAAGGACAAGTGGAAGGAGAGAGACACTGATAAGAAGGGAGAGAAAGAAAATGAAAAGGATAAAGTCAAGAATCTTGATGGTCCAAATTTAGATACCCTGTTACAACGGCTTCCAGGTTGTGTCAGTCGTGATCTTATTGACCAGTTGACGGTAAGGGACATGCTTTTCATTAGATAATGCTGAGAGAGTTTCTTGAAGCATTATACAAATTGCCCTACATGAGTATGAAATAGTTATTTATTTATTTTTATTTTTCCCTGATTTTGATGCAGGTAGACTTTTGTTATCTCAATTCCAAAAGTAATCGGAAAAAACTTGTCCGAGCATTGTTCAATGTCCCTCGGACATCATTAGAATTGTTGCCATACTATTCAAGAATGGTGGCAACATTGTCAACATGCATGAAAGATGTAGCTTCAATGCTTTTGCTGCTGCTGGAAGAAGAGTTTAACTTCTTAATCAATAAGAAGGTACTTCCATTTTCATTACAGTTCTTTGTATGCTTGGCTGATAGTGTGGTACCATGTTGTATTTTATCCACTGCTTGTCGTAGTAGTACAGAATCGACTACTGGCTGGTATGGATGAGAGAGAGAGAGAGGTAGGCCTATCCAACCATTTCTTCATTCACCAGACTGAAAGGGATGACCAGCGCTTGGTGGATCTGCTGCATCTGGCACTGGGGAGGGAAATTCAGTGGGGAGGGCTAGTCGGTTGGGGTGGGTGGGTGGCAATAGTTGAGAAAGAATTATTTAATATATGCATTAGAGCACTTTGTATAAAGTACCACCTTTTTTGTATAAATTCTATCAGTATTATTTTTTTTTTCACTAAGGTGCCTTATGGTATTTGATTATATCTTGCATATAATCAAAGGGACAAAGAGAAGTTATGCCATTGTGAGCTAATACTTTGATATCATTAATGGGTTCTTAAAGATATCAAGTTGCGTTATCTTTCAGTCTTTTCTGTTGCTCAGAAAGCCTCTTCTTTATTAGCATATTTCTGACTTTATTCTACTTGTATGTTTGTGCAGGATCAAATGAATATTGAAACAAAGATTAGAAATATAAGGTTCATTGGGGAGTTGGCAAAGTTCAAAGTTGCTGCAGCAAGTCTTGTATTTAGCTGTTTGAAGGTGAGTGGTCACTATTTTCTGTATGAAAGTACATTTTTCTAACATACAGTTTGCATAAAGACTGTTAGTCATTTCACCAAGACTCTATTTAGAAAAAAACAGTTGGATATTTAGCTGTTGAAGGTGAGTATTCATGGCTTCCTTTATATAAGTACTCTTTGTTAAAGTACAGTTTCCTTAAAGGCTGTTGGGTCATTTCACCCATGGTTTACATACTCGGCGAGTACTCGCTGGAAAAAACTTGCCGAAAAATTGCTGTTGACTCGCAGAAAAATCGCATGTGCAAAAATCACGGGAAAAAAAATGCGTGTTCGATGCGTTTTCTGCTCTTTATAACCCTCAAAAATCTTCTGTTTTTGCACGAATCGATTGAAAGCGATTTTAGTTGGCTTTGGCGATCTGTTTGAGGGAAAACGGTGTGTGCCATGAAGGTTTGTATGGTTTTAAAGGTCTTCATTTGGGCTTGGTGGCGAGGGCGCTGCCCCTCGACCCTGTTGGGGGCATTGCTCCCAGACTCCCATAAGGGGTGCTGCCCCTTGACCCCGCTGGGGGTGCTGCCCCCAGATCCCTGCAATTTTGGGGAATCTTCTAAGGATCCCCTTTTTGCTTTTCCTAATACTCAACCTCTGCCTGACATAAAAAAAATGGGATTTCGTAGAACATAGGAATTTCTTTATGTTACTAAGAGTACCTTGTGTTGGCCTGAATCATTTTACTCTTTGATAATGTGGCTTGAGCTTTTAAATTTATTTTTATTTTGATCATCTAATACACAATGTTGCAGTATATTCAATAAGCCTTAAGTTCTTAAGCATTACTACAGAAGTTGGAGATTTGTATGGTTGCAAGCTAGATATGTTGCTCAAAGAAGGCTGATGGGACAGTCATTTTGCAGCCAAACTAATATGTTAAATAATGAAAGCCATCTCATTTTAGTTTTGTACAAATATTAATATGGATCATAAATTATAATAAAAAATGTCATGGAGAATTTCATCAATCGCTTAATGCGCACTAAAATAAACACACATCAGGCTGTGGCAAAGAGACACATGATCCAGTCAGAAAGTTCTGCCACTAACGATTCTTTGGCCTTGAGTGTTAGTTGAGGTTTTAGGGAGAATCAATTGCCTCCTGGGATTATCAAGCCTAATCTTCTGATGGTATTTGCTTCCGTTTGTGTTTGTCAGCTTTGGTCTTCATTAGCTCCCACCTCATTGAGGGGTCCTCCCCTGGAACAACTCTTTACTTGTGCTTGTTTTGGATTTGTCTGTGCTAGGTTTATCTCCCCTTGTCCTTTTCATTGTTTTCCTGCTTTTCTTTGCTATATTTTGTTAGCTTTGGGTATAGGGCCCTTTTTGCCTTGATACTTCACTATTGTAATGACCATTCTTTCCAGTCCCATTGACCTTTTCTTGGTCATATATGGATATTAAGATAATTTCTTTCTTTCCTATTTGGTTTGCAGAAATATATACGAGCATCTTTAACTATTTACACCTTGGGGTTATTGTTGTCACTAAGAAGATCTGTCATTGTGGGTCTACGATGTGCCCACATATTGGATTTCCTCAAAATGTTGGAAACTTGATGGTGTCTTTCCAATGGATATATGTCTCAAGGTGCGGTCTTTCTGTTTTAGGGGTTCTGGTGGGAAAGGCTTTGGATGCTTTTGTGGTGTCCCAAGGGATGTTTGGATGCCCCTTGACATGTTGGGGAATGTGTTCAAGTTTAGCACTCCATGAAATTAAAAAAGGGAATTTTTTAACCACCCCAAAAAATCAAGGGGAATTTTCTCTTAAAGCCTTAAAATTTGTAGGAGATATTGCAATCAGATCTGGTTGGATAGATGATTGTGGATGTGAAGATTTGCAGGTCAAAGAGATGTTGGCTGAAGCTGGAATATGTTTGCTACCTCTATTCATAGTTACCAGGAGATGGGGAATGGTATTGGTACAGGAGATGAGGATGGGTACTAGTATGTCATTTTCATAGAAAATTGAAGACACACACACACACACACACACACACATAAAGATGCTTTTGTGGTGTCCCAAGGGATGAGTAGATGCCCCTTGACATGTTGGGAAATGTGTTCAAGTTTACTACTCCATGAAATTTAAAGGGAAATTTTTAAAACTCCAAAAAATGAAAAAGTGAAATTTTTTCCCTTGAACTTTGTAGGAAGTATTGCAATTAGATCTAATTGGATAGATGCTTGTGTATGTGAAGATTTGCAGTTCTAATCGATATTGGGTGAAGCTTGAATATTTCTGTATATAATAATATATCCAAGTATCCGTCTCCAATTTTCTATGCAAATGGCATATAAGCACCAATCATCATCTCTCATACCAATACCATTCCCCTTCTCTTGGTAACTATCAATAGAGGTAACAAACATGTTCCAACTTCAACCAACATAATCATGTGCTCATCGTAAAGGCCTTCCTTGTCCTACATTCCCAATGTATGACAATGAAGGGAATAAAGGAATTTTAAATTCCTTGGAAGTACTTTTGGGACAAGGACCCATGTGGGGTTTCTTTCGTAAAAGGGGTAGCCTTTAAGGCTTCAAGGACAAGGAGGAAGAGCATTTGAGGATGTAATTCGTTGACCTCTCCTTAAGCCTAGATTAAGGGAATGTGCAAATGCTTAGAGGGGGGATTAGGCTTAGAATTTGAGGCAAGTGGGAAATGATGGAGGATGTGGCACATTTAATCAAATATTAAGTGTTGCACATGGCTAATAGGGGATTAGGATTAGATTAGGATTAGGCCATGGATTGGAGAATGAGACATAAAGTAAATATTTAATTCACTAGAGGAATTAAATTAGAATAGGTAAATAATTAGGACTAATTATTTACTCTAGGTCAACCTTAGAGGGGATGGGATTTAATGAATTAAATCAAATAAATAACGATTTTTATTTAATTTAATAGATGAGGGGTAGGTAAATTAATTAAATTAATCACCTTAGGATGGAATTTGGAAAATAGGAGAAAACCACAAATATTAATCAAATAATAAAATATTATTTTTTTGATATAGGTGACGAAATTTAGATGAAAAATACAATAAAATTGACCAAACAACAGTGGTCAATTTTAGGTGTCTACAAAAAATATGGGACAAGCCCATGCAAATAAGGTGCTTTGATGATCAAAAGATCCCACTGCCAGTTCAATGTTGGAGGTACATATGGGATATGCATTGCCAAAATTCAAATTATGTGGTATTCGAAGAATGTTTTGTGCAACCTATTCCGAGACACTTAGGCATTAAATCAAGCAGGTTGCCAAAGGTAGCGACTGTTGGAAATGTTGTCGTTGATGTCAAAGGTAGATTGATAGAAAGATTGTTAATGGATGAAAGAGTTTTCATCATTATCGTTGATCTCAAATGGGATCTACGTCAAAGGATATCAAGGATAGTACAATGAAGAAACTCTACTGGCAAAGACACATCTATTTATGAATAAATTATGCATTGTACATGGTGCTGTAAGAGAAGCGATGCAACATATCTGAGTTTCAGAATGTATTGGAACTTATGCCAAGAGATGAAACTTTGATGTTTAAAGATATACTTATTCTAGATCTGCGCACAGTATTGAAGGAAATGCTTAGCCGACTCCATGACAATGATAAGTGTATAAGGCTGACTACTTTCCAAATCAGCGCCAATTTTTGGGGTCTGAAAAACAAAGTTGAAAATAAGCAAATGAAATTTGATACTCTAATTAAAGATAACAAACTATTGTTAACATCTGAAAAAGCGCGATTTGAATAGTGAAGTAATGCGTTTCAAGAGGAGAAGAGTTGCGGGCTGTTGAGAACGATCTATTCTTAAAAAGCTTTTAAGACATTAACAAGTGAAATGGACACGTCTCTTCATGAGATCAGATATAATGCGATTAATAAAAAGAAAAACTCAGATTTGAAGAAAAACATTTATTAGTAAAGCTGTCATCGCACCAACTAAAAGATGTGATTAAAAGTATTGATCGGTGCAATAAAAGAAAGTCCATGTTAACAAATCGTATTCATGAAGTGATACAATTCCCCTTGCAACTTCAAAAGAATACAGTCTGAAGTGATGCGGCTTCAAGCACATAGATGGTTTAGTACGACTCTTTAAAGAGCAAAAGATTAAAAATTAAAAGTCAGTTTTTCTATACTAAGAGGTGCAATCTAATCAAAAGACACATTATCTTCAAAGGTTGTATCTCTTGATACAAAGAGATCAATATATATATTTAAAGTTCAATTCAGTTTCAAGATGGAGTGTGTGTAATGGAATTCATTGAATATGATCTTGAACTCAGTAATAGAATAAAATTTTTCTGAATTTGTGGAGAAATAAAAAGATATATCATCTGAACACAAGTAGATGTTGAAGGCCGAGTAAAATAGAACAGCAAGAATATGGATTTTATTGAACATTATTTGTGATAGAGAGAGGATGTAATCAGAATCGGAGTTGCATGAAAATGTATATCATTTAATGTTTGGGTTAAGAAGAATGATTACAGAGTGAGTAAAATTGCATATCATCTGAAGAATAGAGAGATCTGGGGTATGGAATAAAGAATATATCATCAAAATACAGTGAGTGTTGTGTGAGAATAAAAGATATATCAATGAAGTGGTGAAATGTACAAACACCAGTGAGTGTAAGAAATCAAAGAATATAAGATCTGCCGATGAGAATTTAGAGAAGATATACAGCAGTCTTGGAGTAGACTTGGTGTGTGAAATAAAAGGAAGATCATGAATCAAAACACATATAAGTAAATGCAGTCCATTTGAGAGCAGATCTTTCACATGACAGCAGATTCATGAATAATACATATTGCAGATTTGTGAAGGAATTGAAAAGGGTGTTTAAGCAGATTTATGAAGAGCTGATTGCAGATTGAGAAGAGATTTGTGAAGGTAATTCGAAGACAGTCCAAGAGGAGTTTATGCAGATTTGGTGCAAGTTGAAGAGACATAATTGAGCAGCATTGTATGAAGAATTGAACAAGAAGATATATGAAGATATTTGGAGATTATTCAAGGAAGATAAATCAAGAGGAAGAGTGGTCATATTGTCCATCATCCGTTGAAGAAGCAACATTGAAGGTGGAACATTGTTCTTTCAGTTATTATCTTTGCTGAGTTGGTGCTTGGCAAGTGGGGTTTAGTATCTCTAGTAGGTTGGTGCCTACAAACTTTAGGGGTTGGTGCTCCTTGTAGGTTGGTGCCTACTAAATCATAATTAGGGGTTGATGTTCCTTGTAGGTTGGCACCTACTAAATCAGTTTAAGGGGTTGGTGCTCCTTGTAGGTTGGTGCCTACTAAACTACATAATTGGTGTTTCAAGTACGTTGGTGCCTACATTCATTGTAACGCTTATATAATTCGTAAAGTACATTATTTGTACCGTGGTTTTATCCCGTAAGGGTTTCCACGTAAAATCTTGGTGTCAACTTGTTCATATTGTGATATTCTTGCATAGTTGATTTTGTGTTAGAGTTTGAAGTTGATAATTTGTGTTAGAGTTTGAAGTTGATAAAGTTAATAGGGTAAAAGTTTGTTGATATACTGATTCACCCTCCCCTCTCTCAGTATATCTTTGTGCTCTTCAATTGGTATCAAAGCAAAGGTCCTTCTTGAAAGCCTAACCACTTGAAGGAGATCCTTAAGAGCATTTATGGTAGATAACAACAATACAATCAAAGCACCCATCTTTGATGAGACTAATTATGCATTTTAGAGTATTAAGATGGAAGCTTATTTGAATGCCCTTGGGTTTGATGTGTGGCAATCTGTTGTTGATGGGTATACACCTCCAACAACCCCTCCAATGGATCAAGCCGGAAAAAAGAGAAGTGAAAACAATGCCAAAGCTAAGCATGCTCTTCTTTGTAGCCTAACATATTCTGAATTTACAAACGTCATGCGTTGCAAATTAGCAAAAGAAATATGGGTCAAACTACAAAACATTTATGAAGGAGATGCCAAAGTAAAGAAGGAAAAGCTGCAAACTCATCGAAGGAAGTTTGAAACCCTCAAGATGAATGAAGATGAAGACATAGCATCATACTTTCTTTGCGTTGATGAAATTGTGAACATTATGAGAGGACTTGGTGAGGATGTTGAAGATGCGTTTGTTGTTGATAAAATATTAAGATCTCTATCCACAAAGTTTGAGGCCAAGGTAGCAGCATTGGAAGAATTGACAAATCTAGACCAGCTAACAAAAGATGAACTACATGGGATTCTTGCTGCTTATGAAATGAGGATTGAAGGGAGAGCACCACAAAATGAAGTTTCCTTCAAAGCATCCAAGAAAGGAAAAACCAAACATGATACATCAAACGAGAAGTCAAGTGATGATGAAGCAGAGGCCTATTTCATGAGGAAGCTTAAGAAAGGAAGTGGAAAGTACAAAGGAAAATATCCTTTTAAATGTTTTAATTGTGGAGAAGTACATTATGCATCCAAATGTCCTCAAGATGATAGTGACTCAAGTGAAGATGAAAAAGAAACCTACACCAAGGAAAAGGGAAAGAAGAATTCCAAATATACCTCAAAGAAGAGATCCCAAAAATACAAAAGGAGCTTTTACTCAAAGAAAGATAACAGCACCTCTGAAGAACAAAGCGATGATTGCCCAAGCAATGATGAGGAAGAAATTTTATTCATGGCAGAAGAAGACACAAATAGCAAGCATGAAGAAGAAGAAAGTAAACAAAATTGCAATGAAGAAGAGGAAACAGATCTTGAGGAAGAACTTCATTATGCATACAAGAAAAATGAAAAATTAAAGAAGGTTACCAAGTTCAAAATAAAAATTAAGGAATTGACAAAAAGCTTGGAGGAATTAAACAAAATAATTGAAGATTTAAGGACTCAACTTGTAGAGGCTGAACAAGTTGAAAATGAAATAAAAAACAAGTTAAGTTCAAAGGAGAGAGATTGTGACAAGTTGGTACAAGAAGTTGCCATGTTGAAAAATGAGTTGGAAAAGCCAAAGGAGGAATGTACAAAGTTTGATGAGAATGTCACAAGTTTCAAGGAAAATGAAAGAAAATTTAACTCTAGGCAGTTTTATTCTTTCAATGGATATTGCTTTTCATGCAACTATTTTGGCCACAAAGCAATGAATTGCAAATTTCGTGCAGGAAACACTTCAAACTTCACTAGGAGAAATTATAATTCATTTGGTCATAACATTATGTGTTACAAGTGTAGCAACTTTGGACACATAGCACGCTTTTGTAGATGTGACTTTATGAAACCACCTAGATAAGATATAAAGAAGAACACCATTGAAAAGGAGAGAAAGCTTACAAAAGTATGGAGAAGGAAACAAAAGCAAGGAGATGATGAGGATAAATCTATGATCATGCAAGATACATGTCATACACTATTTTGAAAAGAAGCACGAATTTAGGGGGAGCTAAGTTGGCATTATCATTCAACCCCATGGAGAAGATAACTGAAAAGTGAAGTACCTCAAAATTTTGAAGAGAAAAATCTACTTATGGATTGTTATCTAATGAGGATGATGAATTGGCTTCAATTGTTGGAAATTGTATTGATGTGAAAATGGAGAAGCTTCCATGCAGAAGAAGCAAAATGATTTATGAAGTCAAGGAATGAAGAAGCTAGAGAAAGATGAGTATTAATAAATGGGAGCATACATTCAGGGGGAGCTATAAACAGTATCTTGTAGCTCCATGGAACAGAAAGACATTGTTGGAAGTCCCTTTGCCATTGATGTCAAAGGGGGAGAAATATAGTAAGGGGGAGCAATGCAAAAGAAGAGAATAACGTTTGTGTTGCCATCAATGACAAAGGGGTAGATTGTTGGAAATGTTGTCATTGATGTCAAAGGTAGATTGATAGAAAGATTGTTAATGGATGAAAGAGTTTTCATCATTATCATTTATCTCAAATGGGATCTACGTCAAAGGATATCAAGGATAGTACAATGAAGAAACTCTATAGGCAAAGACACATCTATTTATGAATAAATTATGCATTGTACATGGTGCTGTAAGAGAAGGGATGCAACATATCTGAGTTTCAGAATGTATTGGAACTTATGCCAAGAGATGAAATTTTGATGTTTAAAGATATACTTATTCTAGATCTGCGCACAGTATTGAAGGAAATGCTTAGCCGACTCCATGACAACGATGATTGTATAAGGCTGACTACTTTCCAAATCAGCGCCAATTTTTGGGGTCTGAAAAACAAAGTTTGAAATAAGCAAACGAAATTTGATACTCTAATTAAAGATAACAAACTATTGTTAACATCTGAAAAAGCACGATTTGAACAGTGAAGTAATGTGTTTCAAGAAGAGAATAGTTGTGGGCTGTTGAGAACGATCTATTCTTAAAAAGCTTTTAAGACATTAACAAATGAAATGGACACGTCCCTTCTTGAGATCAGATATAATGCGATTAATAAAAAGAAAAACTCAGATTTGAAGAAAAACATTTATTAGTAAAGCTGTCATCGCACCAACTAAAAAATGTGATTAAAAGTATTGATCAGTGCAATAAAAGAAAGTCCATGTTAACAAATCGTATTCATGAAGTGATACGATTCCCCTTGCAACTTCAAAAGAATACAATCTGAAGTGATGCGGCTTCAAGCACATGGATGGTTTAGTATGACTCTTTAAAGAGCAAAAGATTAAAAATTAAAAGTCAGTTTTTCTATACTAAGAGGTGCGATCTAATCAAAAGACGCATTATCTTCAAAGGTTGTAACTCTTGATACAAAGAGATCAATATATATATTTAAAGTTCAATTCAGTTTCGAGATGGAGTGTGTGTAATGGAATTCATTGAATATGATCTTGAACTCAGTAATAGAATGAAAATTTTCTGAATTTGTGGAGAAATAAAAAGATATATCATCTGAACACAAGTAGATGTTGAAGGCTGAGTAAAATAGAACAGCAGGAATATGGATTTTATTGAACATTATTTGTGATAGAGAGAGGATGTAATCAGAATCGGAGTTGCATGAAAATGTATATCATTTAATGTTTGGGTTAAGAAGAATGATTGCAGAGTGAGTAAAATTGCATATCATCTGAAGAATAGAGAGATCTGGGGTATGGAATAAAGAATATATCATCAAAATACAGTGAGTGTTGTGTGAGAATAAAAGATAAATCAATTAAGTGGTGAAATGTTCAAACACCAGTGAGTGTAAGAAATCAAAGAATATAAGATCTGCAGATGAGAATTTAGGGAAGATATACAATAGACTTGGAGTAGACTTGGTGTGTGAAATAAAAGGAAGATCATGAATCAAAACACATATAAGTAAATGCAGTCCATTTGAGAGCAGATCTTTCACATGACAGCAGATTCACGAATAATACATATTGTGGATTTGTGAAGGAATTGAAAAGGGTGTTTAAGCAGATTTATGAAGAGCTGATTGCAGATTGAGAAGAGATTTGTGAAGGTAATTCGAAGACAGTCCAAGAGGAGTTTATGCAGATTTGGTGCAAGTTGAAGAGACATAATTGAGCTGCATTGTATGAAGAATTGAACAAGAAGATATATGAAGATATTTGGAGATTATTCAAGGAAGATAAATCAAGAGGAAGAGTGGTCGTATTGTCCATCATCCGTTGAAGAAGCAACATTGAAGGTGGAACATTGTTCTTTCAGTTTTTATCTTTGCTGAGTTGGTGCTTGGCAAGTGGGGTTTAGCATCTCTAGTAGGCTGGTGCCTATGAACTTTAGGGGTTGGTGCTCCTTGTAGGTTGGTGCCTACTAAATCATAATTAGGGGTTGATGTTCCTTGTAGGTTGGTGCCTACTAAATCAGTTTAAGGGGTTGGTGCTTCTTGTAGGTTGGTGCCTACTAAACTACATAATTAGTGTTTCAAGTAGGTTGGTGCCTACATTCATTATAAAGCTTATATAATTCGTAAAGTACATTATTTGTACTGTGGTTTTATCCCATAAGGGTTTCCATGTAAAATCTTGGTGTCAACTTGTTCATATTGTGATATTCTTGCATAGTTGATTCTGTGTTAGAGTTTGAAGTTGATAAAGTTAAGAGGGTAAAAGTTTGTTGATATATTGATTCACCCCCTGCCCGCCCCTTTCTCAGTATATCTTTGTGCTCTTCGACGACAAGATTCCTACGGCCTAAGGGTAAGCAACCTAAATTAGGAATCCAACACAATTGGGGAGATTGATATCTCCACTCAAACTCAACAGTGATAAGAGTATGGATCTCCAGTAAGGCCTCATATACTACCAAGAATGGTACCAAGCAAATTTCTTTCTTGGAGGTTATATGGTAGTTGAATGAAATAGACAAACATCATCTAAGAAATCACAAGAAGGCTTCTTTCTTCCCTACCTCCTTTGTATTTTCTGATGTTGTAGTGACAAAAGGAAGGATTGGAATTGCTATACCCAATCGTGCAAGTGTACAAGATGTAATTGGATGTGCACAAAGATTATGATCTTGCACATTTTATCAACCAAACTAGGGTAAATGCTAAGAGATCAAATTTTTACCACAAATTTGTGATGGTAGAGGATGTTGTAAGAAATAGTGAAGGGTGAAGAGAATAGGAAAAAAGAAGATCCTAACTATCTTGGGGCTTACTATGAAATTGATGATCCTATTGTCAGAATCCAGGTTATGTTGGATAATGTGGCTGCTGTTAGTTATAGGCCTCTTGTATCAAAAAAGGCCATATGTAGGGGAGGAACAACAGGCTGAAATGCCAATCATGTCTCAACAAATGCAACCTACTTAGGAACCTACAATTTCAGTTGCCCCTCCACCTAAGCAACCGAAGAAGAAGCAAAAGATTGCTAAACCCCTAGTGAGTTACTCTATTGATTATGTAGAGATAGAAGAGATAGGTGGGAATGTGGTGGATGAGGAGGAGGTTAATCAAATCACACCTTCTCAAAGAGTTCAAATTCATGATGTGCCTCAAGATAGATTGGCCATCTATTTCAGGGCTGCAGGAGATGAGATAAATGATATCAGAGCTTTAGCATGCACACAATTTGTTGAATTGTGGAGCCCGATCAGACTCAGAGGCTTAAAATTTCCCCACCTTTGTTGGCGCATTTCCCCCCCAAATAATTTAACGGGGGAATGCAAGGGGGCAGCAAAAATTGAGCAATTTTAATAAAGGGAATATATTATCAGCTGCCCATTCATATTTCAGTTATAACTGTTAAAATCTGCCTGGAAATACAAACAAATTTATTGTTGAGTTGGGAATTCTAGTAGTCACGAAGTTGGACGGTTGTAGCATGACGCATGAGGAGGAAACAAAGTGTGTGCATGTTTGGTTTTTGATGCTGCTGTATGTTATAGAGCATGTGAATTGCTATAGGTTGTGTGGGCTAGTGCGTGGGTAGTGGCAGGAAACGCAGGTCATTGCTTCAAGTGCATGTAGCATAGTGCACGGGTAAAACAGGGCAGTGGTAAACGGTTGAAATTGTTTCTGCAAGTTAAATTTGTAATTCATTTGCTGAACATTAAATAATAAAAGACTGCTGTTGGTGGACATGGTCCAAACTGGGTGAACCATGTTAAAACTGGTGTTGTTTCTTCTCTGTCAATTTATTTCCGTGTATTTGAATTCTTCTGTTTAATTCTATAATCTGCATTTAATTGGTATAATTCTGCCTGCAATTCCTAACACAATTCATCACAAATGATCAGTTTGTAAAGTTCAAGACATTTAAGGACTTTATGTTGAAAATCAAAAGAGAGGAATTTCCAAGCATGTTGAATAAGGCTAAAGGGGAAGCAAATCCCAAAGAAATAGAGGAGGTGACAAAGAAAGACTTCAAGAAGTTGTCTTTCAAGTCAACAACATCACTTTTGAGGAGGGTAGGAGAATAGTGCAGGAAAGTGGATTACTCCCACTAGATTGGGATATATCCTCTGTTATTGCACTTGACACCATAAGAAGGCAAGATATTGATGAAGAAGCATTTGCCACAAAGGAGGAAGCATAGCCAGCATATTTTTGTTCAGATTATTGGAGGAGTATAATAAGGTCTTGGCATTGCTCACATCCCCACAAAGCATAAAGCATTGTTGCACCACCAACCACTCAATCAAGCTCATTGGACACTTTTGTCCAAGATAGAGAAACATTGTCCATGAGAATTAAGGAGCTGAAAAGGAAATTGAGAGGCAAAAAAGGGAGAAAAAGGAGGAAGGGAGCAAAAGGGTTGTTGATATTGTTGATGATCTTATTGGCCACATAATATCATGCTTTATTCACAGGTTGAATGACTCTTGGGGTGGATACAATGGTCTAAGAAATGCATACATCTAGTATATGCAACATCAACAGAACTTGAAAGATATTTTTAGTACCTGGATACCCAAAGTTTCAGCCATCAGTGAAATATATAAACAAGCCAGATATGATCCCAATACTCTTGATGGATTGGCAGTTGCTAATGAGGTTGCTGGCTTGTTAGGGGAGGTTTCAACATTGCAATCTAGGCTGGAGCACCAATTGAAAAATAAATTGAAGACATTTGAGACTTTGGAAGGAGGAATAATGCCCAAAATATTGGACAATAATGGAGTTGTTAAGCCCTTTGATCAGTGGAAGGGTGAATTTGGCACAATTATAACATCATTATGCTCATTTATATGTGCCAGTGGGGATCCTAATTCAACATTATTGAACAATTCTTTGGAAGAATTATTAAAGTTGGAGTTAAACTTGGATAGCTTTAACAAAGAGGCTAGGATGGTTTTGGATGCCAAGTAGAGTGCTCACACTAGCAATGTGGCTAAAGTGTTAGAATTCCAATGACCTTCAGAAGAAACCTATGCTTCTTGGTTGGAAAAGTTCAATGAGTAGAGCGCTAGGTCAGATTTCAGTCGGTCTTCTGGTTTCATCCACATCATCATTTTGTGGTGACATCAAATAGTTTCATTTTAGTTTTGTCTTCCTCAGTGGTTTCATCTTCAAATTTCGTCAATGATTTCAATGGTTTTTGGTTCAAGTTGCAAATGAGAATATTATTTTCTAATAGGTTATTGTTGTACCCGTTCTATTCCAACAAAAATGTAGGTGTTAGATGTAACATGTGACATGCATGTCTTGGCTCATGAGCCTACACACTCAACTAGTCTATTTAAGAGGATACAAGCCTCATTGTAAAGGGTTCTGGGAAATGTAATTTTGGGACAAGCATTAGTCTAGAATTGTCAAGTGCCTTAGGACATAGAGAAAAGGGTCAGTAAATGAATTCTTTGTAATAACAAAGTTTTTTCAATTGAAATATATGAATATATGCTTCAAGCATAATTGTCTCCAAATTGTAATACAACAAATTCTTCTAAATAAAATAATCAAGGGTTATTGAGTTCCCCTTTGCATCTTTGTGCATTGAGTATTTTGACGATTGCTTTTGTTCAAGTAATAGAATAAATGCTGTCATAAATTATTGAGAATGTTGTGTTACATAGGGATTATTGAGTAAAATCATGTTGGAAGCCCTTCATAGGATGCATTTTTGTAAGGCAATAATGCTAATTATCCATTGAAATGTGTTAAGTTGTTAAGAAAAATTTACATGGTCTTAGGACTCTATAGCTCTAGGTAGGCATTGACCTATGGTAGGCTAATTTCTTTCAAAAACTTAGAATGAACTCTAAAATGAAAATCTCAATTAATGTTTAATTTATTCTTAATTATTGTATATTCTCATGCTTGGACTTGAAAAGAACACAAGGAACTCAACCAATTTCTATGTTCTACTTCTTAAATCCTTGTCTAATGTGAGTATTCATTTGCTAGATTAGTATCCCATTAAACTTGCCCACCATCTTTTGATGCCATTACAAGGGAGACCCACCTTGGTTAGTAGATGCTAAAGTGTAGAGGGAATTAAATTCCTTGTTTGTTGGCTAGCTATCTGAATTTAATGACCACAGGGTATGGCTAATCTTTAGAGAAATTCAGAGAAATAGTTGGAAGCATCAATAGGTCCTTTACGGGTTGAGCCTTGGGTATGCCTAGGGTATTGCTCGGGTATTTTAAAAATCCAAATATTAAGTTTTCTTTATTATCTTACCAGGTCCTATTTTGCTTGCTGTACTCATATGGGTTTGGGTCCTTTACGGGTTTGGCCTTGAGTATGCCTAGGGTATTGCCTGGGTGCCTTGGGTAGTACCCAGGGCATGCCCAAGAGAACCTCGACATCACCCATGACCCGTGGGCCTTAAAAAGGTTTTAAAACATAAACTTGGGCAGTACCTTGGTTGTACCTAGGAGAACCCCGACGTACCCAAGAGAACCTTGGTATACTTGCATCCTGTGGGCCTTAAAAGGTTTTAAAACATATAAAAAACCATTTTTTATAATAAAAACACTTGCAAATATCATTGGTCACAATAAAGTGAGGGCTTTAACAAGTTTGCAACTCATTTGACAAACACAAAAGGCCAAAAACTGCATTTTTTTCTTCCAAGCTGCCATTGTTGGGTTTTGAAGGTTGGTTATTTTTTTTTGAAGGTGAGGACTACAGGGGAGTTAACTTGCACTAACAATGGAGAAATAGCTGCAAAAAGAAGTTTTAACCATCAAAGGTGAGTAAGTCTATCATTTTTTCAAGTTTTTTTAAAGAAATTCAAGTTAAATAATTTTATTTTTTGGTAAGTTTTGAATATTTTTTTGAACTTTTTATGCATAATAAGGGGTTATAATGTCGATTTTTTTCAAAAATTTTCAGTTGTAGTGTTGTTAATTTGTAATGTTTTTTATTTTAGGTCCATACATAATGGTTGGTAGTTCTAGTTTAGTTGCCCCAAATACAAAGAGTTCATTTAAATTTGATGCATTGTCACCTCTTTGGTGACATACAACAATGATTCAACAACTTCTTGGTGATGGGGCTTATCTTTGGCGTTTTAGCCAATGTGGAAAGGAGTATAAGAGCTCATACTTTCAAGTGAAAGTTCACTTCTACATTATTCTTTTATAGGAAATAAAAGTTTGCCCCGAGTGAAATAAAAAAGGGTTGTCAAAGCAACAAATATTGGCTTATATTAAAGAACAAGAGGATGTTGACATGACAAGTAATAGATCAAAAGCTCTTGCATATCCTCTTGCTAAGACAAGCTTGCACAATCCTCCTGGTGGCTTATCACAACTGGTCGGCCCACATCCTTTTATGCCAATGCCACCATATTTTAGAGAAAAGAATGTTTCGATTTTCCAAAAAAGAGGCTCATTGGAGAAGTCCTTCAAGAATGAAGCGAGGGAGATTGCAAATCAGAGCATTGCTTGTTGCATTTATGGCAGTGGGCTTCCTTTCAACCTTGTTAGATCACCTTATTGGTGGGACATGTTGATGGTCCTTTCTATTACATCTTTTGATTATGTTAGTCCTAGGTATGAAAAGTTACGAAGCACCTCATTGGTGAAGGAGAAAGCTTCAGTAGAGGTATCATTGAGAGCAATCAAGGATACATGGCCTAAAACATGTGTGGCCATCATTTCTGATGGATGGAAAGATTCCAAAAATAGACCATTGATCAATGTTATTGTAGTGTCCCCTAAAGGGGCGATGTTTTTGAAGGCAATGGATTGTGAAGGGAAAGTGAAAGATGCAACTTTCATTGCTAATATCCTCATAGAATCCAATAAAATGGTGGGCCTTGAAAGTGTTGTCCAAGTGATAACGAACAATACTAAAAATTGTAGGGTAGTTGGGTCTATAGTGGAGGGTACATATGGTCACATTTTTTGGACACCATTTGTAGTCCACTCACTCAATTTGATATTGCAAAAGATTGACACACAAATTGAGTGGGTCAAACAAATCTACGCGGAGGGCAAGGAGATCCAAATGTTTGTGACTAATCATCATATGTCACAAGGTATCTTTAGGATCTTCTCCAAGTTGGAGTTGTTGAAGGTAATTTAAATTTTATTTTTAATATATTTTTTAATTGTTGATATGTGACATGCATTTTTTTATACCATGTTACGTTGCCAAAACTTGATTTGCATCTCACACATTTGTTTGAAGACAACATGTGAAGGTGCGAGAGGCCTTGAGTTCTATGGTCATCAACAGTCTGTGGAGTGTATGGAGGTAGTCAAGCACATAATGAATCCATGAAGTAAAGCATTGATCCTAGATGTTGAGTGGTGGGCTCGTGTGGATACTGATTGTTGGAAATGCTGTCATTGATGTCAAGAAGGTATTCATTATTATTATCATTAATGGGAATAGATGAGACTGTTGAAAATGTTTTCATTGATGTCAAAGTAGCAATGTCATTGATGCCGAAGAATGCAAGGTGTAAATCGCCTAAATAAAAAATGGAAATGGATCTGTGATGTCTTTGTGCAGATATTATACCTGATTTGAAGCAGGTCTTATAGTAGATTTGGAGCAAATCAAATCATCACATTGGAACAATTTATATCAGCAATGGAGTGGCATATTTAAGGTGATTTGGACCAGTTTTATAGGTGATTTGAAGCAGATACATGAGACAAATTTGAGCAGAGATATAAAATCAAATGAGCGATCATATTTGAAGGTTTACAAATAAATACTATGTTGGTTGACCTAATGGGAATTAAAGTTTAAATTAAAGATTTAAACTTGGAATTTAATTGGGCCGATTTATCCTTTGGCACCAATGTTTGAAGATTCAAATTTAAATATTTTTCATGTTGAGGCTGACCCCCTTCTTGTAGTGCCCCATTTTGGGGATTTAAATTTGAAAATAAAAAAATAGGGGCCGACCCCTATTGCAGCGCCTAAGACAAAGGTGAAGAGGTGCATTTAAAAAAGGTTTGCATCTATTAATAAGAGACGTTTGCTTCATGAAGTTGCACCCCTTGGTGAAGGTATTCGAAGAGTTCGTGAAGTCTATTTTAAAAGCAAGCAATTCATTGAATATCATTCGTATAAGGAGCAGTTGTAAAAAGCAATTAAGAGCAGAATTTTGAAGACATATGAGAAGAATTTTAAGAGACATATATGAGCAGATTTATAAGGCTTTATGGCAGGATTTAGGAAGGATTTTTAGAAGATCCTTATGGCAGAATTTGATGAAGTAGTGAGCAGATTTATGAAGGTGAATTAGAGCTGATCTAAGAAGGAGTTTTGAATAATTATCATATTGTTCATTGGAGGTTGGTGCCTCTCATTATAAGAGATTGGTGTCTCTTGCTGAGTTGGTGCTCAGTTGTGGGGATTGGTGTCTCTAGTATATATATATATATATAGCAATATTTTGCCGTGGTTTTTTTTTGCAAGGGTTTCCACATAAATCGTGTGTGCTTCCTGTGTTCTTAATTGCTAGATCTTGCATGTGTATTATTGTTGTGGTTGACTAAGTTTTGAAAAGTAAAAGATTGTGTTATATTGATTCACCTTCCCCTCCGCCCCCCTCCTCGCGTCTCAGTATAACTGTGTGCTCATCATTGATTGCCTATGTTTGGGTGAAATTTATGATGGCATGGAATCCATGATGGAGAAAATAAGAAATATAATAGAAGCCAAGGAACATGACCCAACGAAAACATTTTTCAAAAGTGTGCAAATGATTGTCGTTGACCACTGGAACAAGATGATCACCTCCTTACATCTCTTAGCATTTTCTTTGTCACCAAAGTATTATAGCAAAGAGATACTTTCATTGTCGAGGAGGATGCCTGCATATAGGGATGAGGAGGTTGGTATTGGCTACAAGGTTGCATTTACAAGGATATTTCCAGATGAAGATATCTGAAGTGTTGTCTTGAGCAAGTTTGGCCACTTCATATCTTCAAGGAATCATGATGTTTCCGCTCTTTGAGACAAATATAGGAAATATGCTCATGATTGGTGTTATCTACATGGTCAAGGCTCCATTTACTTGCAGCCTCTTGCAATTAAAATTCTATCCCAAGTATGTTTCTTTTTATTTTTTACTTTTCTTGTTTTTCATTCGATGCTATTATGCTATATATTATATTTTATAATAATATAATTTTATAATTTATGTTTTGTATTTATAAAATTAAATACTAAATGTTGTATGCAAATTCAATAGGTTGCAAGTTCTTCTTGAGTGGAATTGGAGTACATACTCCATCCACTCGATTAAGCATAATTGTTTGTGCAAAAAAAGCTGAGAATTTGGTCTATGTACACTCTAACCTTCGTCTCTTGTCACATAAGCCATTTGAATACAATGAGGGTGTGACAAAAAATTGGGATCAAAGTCCTAAGTATGCTGATTTAGATGCTACATTTGTGCAGCTTGTCAAAGTATGAGGCAACTTCTGTATGTGACAACTAGTGGAAGTGGTACTCCTTTTGATTGTGACTCGAATGAAATTGAAGCAAATGTTGACCTTGATGCTTTTGATGAAGAATATGAAGAATATTGATTGTAATTTTGAATTTTCATTGTGTAATGACATTTTGAGACTTGAGTATTCTCATTTTTGCAAATTTTGAATGAGTTAATTAAATATTCTATTTATTGGCAATTATGAGCATCACTATTCTTATATATAATTTTGAACATATATATATCATACTTGTACTCAAGGAATTTTTTTTTTTGCCGTAGTGCTGTGCTGAGTTCTTGTACCTGTACCTGCACCCGTACCCGTACCCGTACTGGAACTGGCAACTTAGCTCAAACCACAACCTAGTCCCTCAAACATAGAGAAACATTGGTCATTGTTCCATTGACTATTGGGAACCAGGGGACACTACTTGGCACATAAAATCTCCTTTAAGGATGAACTCTAGGCCTAATGATATCGGAATTGATTTTCTGTATTGGATAAGGAGCAGACAATGCAACTATTTGCTTCTTTTGCTTTTGCCTCTTTCCTTAAAAGCTCCATAATTGAGCTGTCACCTCCATGACAACTTTTGGCTTAATGTTTTTGTTAAATGGCATGCCATTGTTCAAGTATGCGGCAAAGGTGGTACTTGAGGTGACTAATGCCTCTTAGAAACTTTGCACCACCACAGTTGCAAAAAAGTTGCCCTTTCTTCACACCTAAAAATTCACTCTTTCAGGCAAGGGCCTTTTTGATGTGGCTTTAACATATTAAAATGTAAAAATCTACATTGAAGAGAGGAAAAATAGCAGTAAGGTTAACTTAAGAATCTACACTTTAAAAACAAAAAAAAAATCCAAGGAGTGCTTCCAAATTAAGGATTAAAACCTAGGGTTTTAATCTTTCTTCCTTTCTAGATTTTGAATTTAGAACCTATGACATATATTGAAGAAAATTGAGAGAGAAAAGTGGAAGGGTTTTTTCCATTTACCTTAACTGTTTTAAATTTTTAATGTATTAGAGACCTTTTAATGTCGGCATTTTTCTGTTTCGAATGGTTTTTTGCTTTTTCTTTTTTGAATCTTGGTAAGTCACAGGTAGGTACTTGCATAGTCTCTCTTGAGGCCAGAAAAATGCAAGGTCTGTGTTTTGTATATCTACTTACCAATCCAAGCAAGAAATTGCCAATTCCTCAGACAGTAGAGATTGATTTCAATTGCTCTAGTATTTTTCAGAAAACAAGTGTTTGTGTTAGAAAGTGATAGCAAATTACTGAAAGCTTTTTGTTTTTAAATATAGAATATTTAAAATTTAAACATATCAGGGCTTTAGTATCCAAAATTCTGAAAGAATCCTCTGCAACATGCTCAAGTTACATTAAAAAATAGGTAGATATGGTTGTTATTCTAATTAAAAATCCTCAATAGACCCAATTTTTTATGTGTGAAGAAGATGGACTATATCCACTACAAACATGTTGATCTTATTTTATAGCTGCATTTCATTTAGTCTTACTGATACCCAATAATCTCAACATCAGTGAGTGGGAAGTATTTAATTAATTGCTTACCACATAGATGAAATAAACATTATTTTGAGATTTTGCTACTGGCGGATAGCATTGAATCTTTTCTTGATGATAGATCCTCTTAAAACTTTTTTTGATGATGACTGTCTATTAACTATCTTATCCCAATTATATGTAGGATCTCCAGTGATGATAACCTGTTGTATGAGTACAAGCAATGTGTTAGAGCTAGTTATGAGAGCTCAGCTTCATAGTTTTTGTTGGTTGCCTTATATTATATAAAACAGCTTACTTGAGATAATGGAAGATGGTGTTTGATTCAGACATTTGTTTGTCCTTCCTGTGATATGATTAATATCTGGATATTCTCTCATGCAATTTGATTTGTTATATATTCCCTTATCATATTTCAATTAAAATGAAAACCTCGGTAGATAAATGTTCTGTACATAATGATTTCATAGATCTCTTGAAACTGTATTTCAACTTCATCTAATTTTGGAAGGTGTTCTTCAGTTTTATTTCTTGGATGCCTGCTACTGTATAATTGAATGAAAATTTGAACTTTGTGTCATTTTCAGGCCTGTTTGGATGACTTCACACATCATAATATAGATGTTTCTTGCAACTTACTTGAAACATGTGGTCGTTTCTTGTATCGCTCACCAGAAACAACTTTACGAATGGCAAACATGCTGGAAATTATGATGCGTCTGAAAAATGTCAAAAATCTTGATGCCCGCCACAGTACACTGGTTGAGAATGCTTACTATCTTTGTAAACCACCTGAAAGATCTGCAAGAATTTCTAAAGTTAGACCTCCTTTGCATCAGGTATCGTAATTTGATTTTTAAAAACATCTGATTTTGTCATGACAGTTTATCCTTTTTTGTTTTCTGGTTGCATTCTTGTGGTAAAATGACATAAAAGATATATTTTGTTTGGTGCAGTATGTTCGGAAACTGCTTTTTTCAGACTTGGATAAACAATCCATAGAGCATGTCTGTCGTCAACTTCGTAAACTACCTTGGAGTGAATGTGAACCATATGTTTTAAAGTGTTTTATGAAGGTTTACAAGGGAAAATACGGTCAAGTACACCTTATTGCATCTCTTACTGCAGGCTTAAGTCGTTATCAAGAAGCTTTTGCTGTTGCTGTTGTAGATGAGGTGTGTACTTCTCCAACTCACCAAAAAATTGTCATTTGAAATCTCTTACATATTGCCCTTTTATATTTAATTAACAGTTGATTCTTTGTTTTCTCATCTTAGAGATCCTTAATGTCAGTAAATCAAGCATTACTGGGAGTTGTTAAGCTGTTTATGTTCATTTTGTATGTGCAATTTGAAGCTGTAATGCATTTTAGGGGTTGATTTTTCACTGAAGACATTGCTAATGTCTATGTTATGGTGTTTGGGTTGTGATTATAGAGACTTTTGAAGCCAATATGTTCTGTTTATCATTGTGTGCACCAGTAATCATTCACATTAAAAGCACTTTGAACTGAAGATAAAAATAAAACTTACTTTTCCGTTTTTTTTATCACAAAATGTATCTTTCTATGGAGCTTATTGGTATTTGCATTTATATATTTACTGAAAAATCAAAATGGTAGTTTGAACAAAAATCACTGTAAAATCTGTCAATATTATCAAACATGAGATGATGGTAAATTGACTTGCTTTGCTTAAACCCCCAGATTTTCAGTCATTTACTACCAATAGCTTGAGCTATGTACATTCAAACAGTTAAACCATGTATCTTATTATGCTGTATTCCTTGACTTGCATCATTTATGAATTTGGATCGAACATATTCACATTGTCAAGGTTAGGACTGTTGCTATTTTCCATTCCACCAGCACTATAAAGTTTTGGCGAAGTGTTTCATTCTTATGGAATGCCACAAGTGACATGAACCATTGCCAGTTACTGATGCCAGGTTATTACCAAGCTAATGCTTCTTTTGTAGAAGGAGCTCTTAAGGTATTTGTCATGAGTCCTAGGTAATATATGCTGCAGCAGATTCAATAATTTGATAAAAATAGACAGAAAATATATTAATGTCCTCAAGTACTAAATGGCAGTCAATTATTGATGAGTTCAGCTGGTGCATGGTGGAAAATCTTGTGTGGGTGTATAAAGTTCATGGCATCAGTTGGAGGACTGGAAATCATGTTGTTAAGGTTCCAAGTGTTGCTACATCCCAATTATGCTATTAATTTTGGGTAATCCTATTTGTGGAATGTGACGAACGACATATTCCATTGCCTGGTACTGATGGCAGTTTGATTGGATGTGTATTATTACATACTCCAGAACATAAAGAGATGAGTACATAAAGGGATGATCAGTTAGTGGTAGAGCATTCCAGCAAGAAATGACATGTCCTAGCTTATAGTCCTAAGGGGTCTGTGGAAAATATTATGGTAGTAGAGGAAGGTTAGGAATCTCAAACATTGAACTATGGCAGGAGGGGTGGTGTTGGAAGAATATTTCACATTCTGGACCAATAATGGACAAGAATATCAGTGGAAGAGCACCTTAGCAGCAAATTGGATGTTCTAGGTTTGAGACCTACTTGGTCCATAAAAATTTAACAAGGTTCTTACAAACATGATGCTTATTTGTTAGAAGAATTCTTGAGGTGTTTGTCTTAGGAAAACTATGCTGCAATAACTTCAATTATTTGCTTGCGGCTTTTGGATGGAAAAGTAAAAAAAATTAATGTCTGTGAGTGCTACATGGCTGTACAACATTGAGAAGAGCCTAGTTAGTGCAAGATGGAAAACCTTAAAGTCGTTCTACAAAATGCGAAGTCATCAGCTGTAGGACCAGTAAATATTCAACAAAGAAAACAATGCACACCAGACTTGGAAAGACATAGGCATGAAAATATATTACATGAGGGAATGTTATATTTATATAGGTGAGGCCTCTCCTATTGTTCACCGCCTTTTTTAACTCAAGGAATCTAATAACAAGGAGTTCCACAACTTAAATTGCTCCCTCTGTGCAACAGTTCAAATTTGTAGGCACTGTCATACATAAAATGTTGTATCTGATGATTTAAGTACAATGTACAATACTGCATCCTGAATATTGCATAATAACTTAGAAACACAAGTTTTATGATTACCTTCCTTTTTGGCAGTTGTCCCCAGTTTTGGGTATAAATGAGGAATATTTTGTATGAATTTATTGAAGATCCACTTAGCTTGCAAAGGGAAGTGTCCTAATTTGTCAGGCGAGGTGCTGTAGCATACTTTGCATCTGGTGATCTTCTTGGTATTTTCTAGAATGTATTTTCTTAAGGGAGAGTGGAAATTCAAAATGGTGACTGTCCCCACAGTGAATGAAATGGTGCTGTTAGGGTTGTTTGCTCCATAGAAGCGAATATCTTTCTCCAGATTTTCTTGACATATCAGAA
>VDFB02350312.1:0-27392 GCA_007258455.2 Sequoia sempervirens
ACCTATTCTTATAAATAGTGAATAGAGAGACAAGTGAGAAGAACGAAAAATGCATCACGTATCTACTGTAACAAATATTAAATCAAACTTCACATATACAAATTTTCTATTACGTTTCTTGTAGATGTACCTCTATTAGAGATATGCAACAAGAGCACCAATAGGATGTATTGGAAACATATTGTATTATTTTTAGTTATACTCATAGTTGGTAGTGTGCATTTAGTTCATGCAAAACTTAACATCTATAATTCAATAAACCATTTTTGGGAATCATTTGGTAATACATGGAATTTTCTTTTTGTCTCTAATGCTACTATAATTGGTGAAATCATAAATCTTACCTATATATACATGTAAGATAATAATATCATGGAGTGAATAGAAAATTTGATATATTTGTTCATACGATTCTTAAACAATATAGAGGACTACTAACTATATTAATTTTATTCAGAATGGGTAGAAAGTGTAAATGGGAATCACTCATTGAACTACATATGCAAGACATTCCCAACCAAGGAAATCATTTCTCAAGTGAGGACCTTGAATGCACACCTATTGGAGATGATGACATTATGGACTTATATGTTGCAATCCCTCTTGAAAGACTCCCTCGCTTTATCAAAGGAGAAAGTTTACTAGATAGTACATAAACATTTGTATGTAAATATCATAAAGACAACACACCAAAACCTGCTGACCACACTACCATGACATACTTTAGGTTTGCCTAGATTAAGTATAATTAATAATATGTCATTTTTTATATTTAATTGTTTATATGAATTAATATATATTTTTATGCAAATAAATAGATATTGGTGTGCTTTTGGCCTAGAGGATCATAAAAATAAACCCAAAAAAAAGGAAAGACTACAAAGGTTTATCCAAAAAAAGGGTTTTCAAACTCACTTTTATGTTAGGGTCATGTATGGTAGACCATAAGTTGTATTAATTATGTATAATTATTGGAGCCATTGTGATGCCAATGGTGAATTTTTCCATGGAAAGGATGACCCTTCTGGTGATCCAAGAAGCAATTTTTCAATGAGGTTATCAATTGAATGTAAATCATTTATTGAGTCTTTATTACTAATGGGTGTGGGGATCGACACAATATGTGAACAATACTACTTAGACCATGGTTTGACTGAGTTGATGAATAAGAGGGATGCATACTTGTTGAGAAAAGATGTGTTGAATGCATGAAAAAGAGTACACTCCATTCAATCCCAAAAGAATGAAGATGATGCAATAAGTTTCAATTTGTGGCATGTAGAGGAAAAAGATAACTTCTTCTACTATAAAATACCAAACACAATGCAATAAGTGTCAATTTGTGGCATGTAGAGGAGAAAGATAACTTCTACTATAAAAGACTAAATTGTTGAAAATGGAGGTAATTATGTAGCTTAATACTTTGTAAAACTATTATACTGTAGATCTAGATAAGTGTTCTTTGTTACAATTTATTTGTAGATGATTATTTGTTTAGATTCATTTTACCATTTGTAGAAGTATACAAAAGATTGTAAAATAATAAGACTAGAAGATGGAAGTGACACAACATATACAGTGGAGAAACCCTTTCAGGAAAAAACTCCACCACCAAAATCAATAGTGCCTATATTATTTAACCTTATAACAAGATTACAATAATTCTTTATCAATCCTTGCTTGAGATGCTTCTTTTTCCTTCAACAATTCTTCTTCACAACCTGCAATAAACTATGATAGAACTCTCTTCAACTTGATGCAATTTATAGAAAATAATGAGCCTTGTAAACTCCAAAGAGTTTACAATTACAAAGCACAAAGCTTATCTCACAAAACCTACACCTATCCTTTGCAAGTGGAGTTCTTTCGTGAAAAACAATGTCAAACCAAGTCCTTCATCAATTTGGGCATCCAAAACTAAAGTCCTAACTCAACATTGATTACAAAGATATGTTGTAAGCTTCTCCTCAAAGTTGGCGCCTAAGAATGGGCCCACTTAACTTAGCCTTATAAAATATCTTCTCATGCAAAAGTGTTAACTCTAAGATGCCAACTTGGGTGCCTAAGGTGGGTCCAAGTAAATATTTGTTAACTAAAACATATCTCTCCATCAATTCATGCAAACATGATGCATGATTGATCATCCCCACTTAACTAAATGTCACCTATTATCTGTCATGCAACTCAAGTCATTAGTCATGCACTCCAAGTCAACTAAATTCAACTAGCATTCAACTAAAACCCTTTACGTATGACTAAAGAGATGGCGAACCATGGCAGATTGAACTGAAATTTGGAACTCCGTGCATGCCAAGCATCGTTCGCTTCTAGGGATTTTACATTGCATTTGTTGAGAATGTCATCTTTCCAGCGATTAGCAACTCGAGGGTGAGTTCACCTTCCATGTGATTGCCCCATGTGCTCTATTTTTGTAGGATATAACTGTTGGGTATCCTCATGTTCTATTATTTAGAATTAATTAAAAGTGTCGATTTACGTAACAAACATTCGAAATTTGTCTCTTCCAATACTAGTGTTGAGGGAACACTTTCAGGAACTTTGAGGAATGCATGAAATAATGTTTGGGATTTGAATTAAATGAAAAATCCATTAACGATATACATGATGCATTTGTTGACTGCAAACAGATGTTGATACCAAATCATATAAGAGAACTTATGTTGGGAACTGATTTGGTAGATAATCTACAACATTAATCAAGTGTCAAATTTCTCAATTAATACCTTCCCACTCTCAACCATTTCTTGTACAAAGTGATATTGAACATAAACATGCTTAGTACGAGCATGATACATAGGATTTTTTGGCTAAACACATAGCACTCTGACTATCATATTCAAGTTTAACTTGCTGCAATTGGCTTCAATACCTTTCCTAGTCTCTGTAAACAAGCTGCCTCTTCATGAGCCTTAATGAAACCATCCAGTGTCTGTGTTGAACTCACGTCCCAGCTAAGGTGTAGGCTTCTCAGTCTTTACTATTGAAAAATATTTTCTTACAAGTAACCATTCCAACATATATCTCTTACCATAAGAGAACTCAAGCCTCGCCTATTTCTCCAAGTATCCATGAGGACCAATAACAAACCAATCCATGCTAAACTCCAAATGTGACATAGTACTGTATAAGAGCAAATTTGCACCCCACATACAAATCCCCTTTTTTCCTTTATCCAATTTAGAAAACTAAGTTCGGAGGCTTAATTCCACATCAGCCTGTTTCTTGCATCACACTCATTGTGAGCATCAGTGAAGGTGTTTCTTTCAGGGACGTGCTCATGCGGTGCGTAGACGTCCATGCAGCGCACTTACATCCCTGACATATTCCCACGTCTGGAGCCTATAGAGGTGTTACACTTCCCATTGGGGATCAATTTGTAATGCCCTCCTCAGCCGACTAACCCAAATATGGCCATTTTCTTCCTCATTCCTTCATATTCAACCCTTGAACTTGCATTTTAGAGGTTGGAAGATCTCTTCACCACTTCTGGACTTCATACACAAAGCTTCACAATCTCACTCCAAACACTTTACACTTCACAGCAGCAACATCAACACTCCATCACATCGGTAGAGCAAGTTTGGGACTGCACCATTGCAACAGAGGCTTGAGTTCCTCTCATTTCTCCCCCAAACAGCCTTGAGTGCTCTTGGTGGAGGTGGTAAGCTTCCCTCTTCTCTCCTCTATCATTTGGTTGAGTAGCATAGTACTTTTTCATAGTGCTTGTGTTTTCGTTACTTCTTTATCTCTTCCTTTGGTTGTCCGTGGAGGTGGGAATACCAAAACAGGGTCTAACTAAGGCAAGTCCCTATACAACCACCCAACAATTTCTCTCTCCCTCTTGTGTGCAGGTTTTGAAGATAGTTTTTTGGTGGAGGCTTCATCACCAATCATGTGCTTGGAAGTATTTATTTCCTTTCTTCTCCTTACCTTTTTCATTTCTACTTTGTTATCTCAATTCTATCGCTTTCTGCTATTTTACTGTATTATATGGTTTTAGCATTTGGAGTAGAAGTAGTCACTTTAGGTGTTTTTTTGTGATAAACTCAGTCTCTGGTCTGTACGGGACACCAGCGCACCAAAGAGATGACAACGCATCGCACTTTCGTCCACTTTCTATGTTGACGTCCTTTGGTCGAGAGCCCAATAGTTTGTCCAGAGAACCTCTGTGACCTACTCTTTCAGAATCTGAAACTTCTGCACTATTCCATTGAGGTAATATAGGGCAGTTTTCCCTGTGAGGATCTTTAAATGAAAAGAACTCATGAGTAGCAAATCCCCCAATATCACATGTTGGTGAACCTAACATGAAGAACATTGTTCTTCAAAAAAAATTGTAATGGATTTAATATCTTCTTTTGATAGTTTTGTGTCTAATATTATCCAAAATATTAATGACATTCCATTTAATGCATGTGATGGTGACTTGGCTCTGCCCATGTCACTCGATATCTTTGATCCTTCTCATGAGATTCCTCTTGCTTCAGAGGATGTCTTGTTGCAAGAAGATGAAATCATTGATACCTTTCTTAATGTTACTCTACCTACTATTCAGTCCAATGCATTCTCTTTTGGAGATGATGCATTTGTGAATGATGAACCTACTCTTAATTCTGATGCACCCTCTTCTAGAGACGTTGCATGTGTAGATGATGAATCTCATCTTTGTTCTAATGTACTCTCTTCTAGAGATGATGCATTAGCACATGATGAACATCCTTCCACATATGATCCTCCTTGGATTGATGTTGAGAATGTTCCTTCAAATAACTATTCCACATTTGATCCTGTTTGGATTGATGTTGAGAATGTGTATTCAGATAACAGTCCCGCTAGTTTTGATGACTCTATAAATGTAATCTACATCTCTGCTGCCTCTCAAAGGCCTAAGAGACCAGTTGTTTACGTAACTCCAGCTAGTCCTTCTCCTAAAAGGGTTTGTGCTATCGATGGTATTCTGTTTGATGGTAACACTACTAACTTTCTTAAGGCTCCCTCTTATAGAGCAATAACCTATACTTATGAGAATAGAACAAATAAAAAACCAATTCCTCCTTTGGTACCTAAATCTATAACTAAAGCACCTAATGATAACGATCTTGTCGAGCAACCTCGTGTTACTTTGGATAAGATATCACTATGGGATTTTCTTCGGTCTACTCTAGTTTATTAGCGTATGCTTCAGGAAGCTTTGCAAAATGTCATCTTGCCTTCTTCCACTAGGCTGACAGATGTTGATGAGTTGATGGTGTATATTCGTGCGGGTTCACCGAACATTACATTCTATCCGCAGGAGCTCCTACCTCTGAAAGTACATAAGCAAGTGGACCCTCTAATTACTATAGTTAATATTAATAAGATTGACATTAGACGTAGTCTCATTGACACCGGTTCGGCACTGAATGTATGTAGCATCGATCTATTGCCTAAAATTAATATTGACCCTTCTTCTCTTAGTACTTCTGTTGGCATTCATGGGTTCAATAATGTCGGTCAACAAGCCCTAGCCACAATAGTCTTTCCTTTAAGGTTGGGACCCTTTACCATACCTACCCTTGTATATGTTATGTCTAGAAAGTTACCATACAACCTTCTTCTTGGTAGAATTTTGATTCACGCTATGGGTTCAGTCCCATCTACCTTGCACAAATCTATTAAGTTCATTGCTAATGATAAAGTATTCAAAGTCAAAGCTAACCCTGATGCTATGCCCTCATGTGAAATGGTAGCTTTCGGCCAAGCTTTAGTTGTGCCTACTCTTATCCCTTTAGTGTCTTCTAGTGTGTCAATGTTTACTCCAGGAGTACCTACTACAAAGGATACTCTTGAGATAAATATCCCTAAAGAAGATCTATCTAAAGCAAGGAGTCCTAAGTGTGCTCCTTCCACCTCTTCTCAAAGGAATGCATGTCTTGGTGATGATTGGGGTCCCTTAGACTTTACAGAATCCTTCATTGGAGAGTATAAAGTCGACTCGATCTGCTTAGACCTTCCAATAACATCATCTGCACCCGCCATCGAAGATGCTTACTCTTTTGTATCACGGGGTAAGGTGAATGCAAATTGTAATGTTCTTGGTGTTGATCATCCTTCTGAGGAAGATGATCCCACTTATGTTAAAGAGGTTAATGTTGTTAGTCCTATCAAGAAGGTTGATAGTGATCCTATAAAGAAGCATAATCCTCGTTGTTGGAATGATGCTCTCTATTTAGATCCTCCTCCTTTGTCTTCTATCTTTGTGCCTTCTTCTTCTTCTTCTTGTGAGAAGTCAAACTTTTCTCCAAAAGAGAAAGGGTTTCTTCTACTCCTCATCCTTTATCAAAGCAAGAGCGTATTTTGTTGTGGCTTCTAAAAGCCCACTTGATCACTCTTCCTCCTCCTACATGTAATAAATTCCACAAACACGATGAAGGAAAGCATCCTTTCTATGCATACCATCGAGTGCTTGGTCATTCCACTAGTGAATGTAAAGCCTTGAAGGATAAAATACAAAAACTTAGTGATTCAAGTGCCATCAAACTACCATTTGATTGATGTGCTTTCCTTTACTTTGCTTTTCAAGTGATATCAAGGTTCTCCTCTATCCTATCCAAAGTATTTTGCATATTTCTCCTTCCCTATATGTTGGGGGCAGTGATAACTGTTACGGAGATGTGTTTCCTTCTTAAGGAACCCTCTCTTCACGCTCTCTTTCAATTGAATCATCCCTTGAGTGGACCCCTCTTCCTTTTGAAGGGTTCTTGAGGAACCTCTTTGAAATCCTTTCTTTTGAATGAATTCTTTGTGTCTAGCTTGGGGGCATCTTGACTAGATATTACCTTTCAAATAGCATGTCCCCTAAGTGGACCCCTCTCTTTTCACGCTGGGTTCTCGTGGGACCCCTTTGAAATTTTTTCAGTCTACATGACCGGCTGCTTTAGACATGTTCTATCTGCGGGCAGACATGTTGCTGCTTTTAGATGCGCCCTATTTGTGGGTAGACATATTGACACTTTAGACATGTTTTATCTACGGGTAGACATGTCTTCGCTTTTAGATGCATCCTATCCATGGGTAGATGTATCGACGCCTTAAACATGTTCTATCTGTGGATAGACGTGTTGTCACTTCTTGACTCTGTGGATTTCGCTTCTTGGGGTTTCTTTCACGTGATAGTTCTTGAAGGATACCTTCCTTGCAGGTCTATGGATCTGTAAGGTGCTTTCTCAGCTTCTTCCATGTGAGAGATTTTTGGGGATGCCTCCTTGCAGGTATGCGGGTCTGTGAGGCGCTTACACTTTTATTTGGTGATACACACTTTTTGAAGATACAGGTTTCCTCCTCGAGCGAGATTTGCTTTTATCACCTCTTTTGTGGTGCGGGATCTACTCTTGAGCGGTTTTTTCTTTCACCACGCGCTTTTCAGTGATACCGATTTCCTCCTTGAGCGGGGTTTTATTTTATCGCCTCTTTTGTGGTGTGGGTTCTACTCTTGAGCGGGTTTTTCTTTCACCATGAGCTTTTCAGTGATATGGGTTTCCTCCTTGAGCGGGCTTTGCTTTTAACACCTCTTTTATGGTGCGGGTTCTACTCCTGAGCGGGTTTTGCTTTCACCACGTGCTTTTCGGTGATATGGGTTTCCTCCTCGAGTGGGGTTTGCTTTTATCACCTCTTTTGTGATGCGGGTTCAACTCTTGAGTGGGTTTTGCTTTCACCATGTGCTTTGTTCATTTTGATCTTTCTCTTCTCTTTTCTTCATCTCGAAAGTTCTTCTATGTGTTGTTTAGGGACAATGCATAGTATTGAGACAACCTCTTACATTGAGGTCTCTTTACTTTGTTGACTTGAATCTTTTAGATTTGTATGCCCTAACGTTGCTATTTGTTGTAGGTTCTTCTTGTCTAATGTATTATTTGCTTCCTCGATGGTTCAGGGATACATTTCTAACCTTAATCTTTCTTGATCTACTTTACTAAGCACTCATTAGTAATCATGCTCGCTAAAGTGGGGGAAAAATGTATGAGAAAATTTGCACCCCATGTGTAAATCCCCTTTTTTCCTTTATCCACTTTAGAAAACCAAGTTCAGAGGCTTAATTCCACCTAAGCCCATTGTTTGCATCACACTTGGCGCCTGTTTTGAGTGTCGGTGGAGGCATTTCTTTTGGAGACGCTTACGCGACGTGCAAATGTCCACACGATGCGCTTACATCCCTGACAGATTCTCACGTTTAGAGCCTACATAGGCATTACACTTCCCATTATGGGTTGATTTGTAATGCCCTCCTCAGTTGACCGACCTGAATATGGTTGTTTTCTTCCTCATTCCTTCATATTTAGCCCTTGAACTTGCAGAGGTTGGAAGATCTCTTCACCACTTCTGGACATCATACACAAAGCTTCAAAATCTCACTCCAAACACTTTACACTTCACAACAACAATGTCAACACTCCATCACGTCAGTAGAGCAAGTTTGGGACCACACCATTGTAGCAAAGGCTTGAGTTCCTCTCATTTCTTCCCCAAGCAATCGTGAGTGCTCTTAGTGGAGGTGGTAAGCTTCCCTCTCCTCTCCTCTATCATTTGGTTGAGTAGCATAGTACTGTTTTGTAGTGCTTGTGTTTTCAATACTTCTTTATCTCTTCCTTTGGCTATCCATGGAGGTGGGAACACCAAAATGGGGTCTGGCTGAGGTAGGCCCCTATACAACCACCGAAAAATTTCTCTCTCCCTCTTGTTTGTAGGTCTTGAAGACATTTGTTTTGTGGAGGCTTCATCACCGATCATGTGCTTGTAAGTATTTCTTTCCTTTCTTCTCCTTACCTTTGTCATTTCTACTTTGTTATCTTAGTTCTATCGCTTTTTGCTATCTTACTGTATTCTTTGGTTTTAGCATTCAAAGTAGAAGTAGTCACTTTAGATGTTTTTTGTGATAAACTCAGTCTTTGGGCCATACGGGACACCAGCATGCCTCTGAGACAACAACGTGCTGCATTGTCGTCTTCTTTTTGCGTTGATGTCGTTTGGCTGAGAGCCTAACAATTTTTCTAGAGAACCTTTGTGACCTACTCTTTCAGAATCTAAAAATTTTGCGTTGTTCCATTGAGGTAATATAGGGCAGTTCCTGCCATGAGGATCTCTGAGTGAAGAAAACTCGTGAGTAGCGAATCCCCCTATATCACAAGTACTATCATGAAGTAATCAAGCAAATGATTAATGTACCTAATACATAAGATAACTACACAAGATCAATGTCAAAGCTCCAATCATGAATCAAGAACATAAACATGACAACATGATCTAACCATCTCCTCCAAGGAGATCACATGCATCATAACATACATAAACATCCTAGTATCAAGAGAACAAGTACCATGCCAAACTCTAAACACGTATCAAGAATAAACCATGACATAATAGCAACCGCTCTAGACCAAGAAAAAACATATCCCCAATCACATTAAGATAACCTTACCAATGATGCATCCATGTCATTGCCAAAAACTCCCACTAAACCGTGGTACAAGATACTAATGGCATCATGACTACCATCCTCTTCATGAAGATCACTCTTTAACATCAAGCAAAGAGTCATCACTAACATTTTTACATGAAATGATCAATGCATGATTATCGTCATTCGAGGAATCCTCTGTAGAAGAATCATAACTATTTTTCTCGTTCTTACAATCCTTCTTCACATGTCTCGGTTTCCCACAGTTCCAACACTTTACCTTATTATGTCCTTCAGACTTACCTTTCCCTTCCTTGCCTCCCTTAGGTTCCCTTTTCTCAAGCCTACCTTTTACAAACAAGGCATCTTGGATTTTCGTTTAAGACTTCCTCATCATCTCCTTTGATAGGAGAGTAGGAATTATATTGTCCATCTTCGGATCTGCAACACTACCACTGATAGCAACAATTAAATTTTCCCAAGATTCTGGTAAAGAAAAAAGTAACAAAATGTATTCATCTTCATCTTCATCTTCTAGCTTTACATCTACAAATACTAACCAACTTAGAATCAAATTAAAAGCATTAAAATGATTTGCAACAGAATCACCATTTTTCATCTTTAAAGAATACAACTGTCTTTTCATATACAACTTATTAGTAAGACTTTTAGTTTGATAAATATCACCTATTCTCTTCCACAATTTATATGCAATAGTTTATTCTGAAACATTCAAGAGAACAATGTCAGCAAGACATAATCTTATGGTCCTCTTGCCTTCTTATCAAGCTTAGCCCAATCCTCATCTAACATCATTGTAGGCGACTTTGTCTCATTACCAACACCTAACCACTAATCTCTCTCTTGAAGAAGATCCTCCATTTTTAGTTTTCACATCTCATAATTAGATCCATTGAATCTTTCAATATCTAAACGAGAATTAAAACTCATTGTAACAAACTTATTTTCCAAAATCAGCAATAACACAATAGTAAAAGCTCCCACTACAACCAAAAAACCTTCAATTTTTTTTGAGAAAGGCATCCCAAACTCTACCCCAACTGTTAGCTCTGATACCAAATGATGAAAATGGAGGTAATTATGTAGCTTAATACTTTGTAAAACTATTATACTGTAGATCTAAATAAGTGTTCTTTGTTACAATTTCTTTGTAGATGATTATCTGTTTAGATTCATTTTACCATTTGTAAAAGTAGACAAAATATTGTAGAAGAATAAGACCAAAAGATAGAAGTGACACAACATATACCATGGAGAAACCCTTTCGGGAAAAAAAACTCCACCACCAAAATCAATAGTGCTTGTATTATTTAACCTTATAACAAGATTACAATAATTCTTTATCAATCCTTGCTTGAGATGCTTCTTTTTCCTTCAACAATTCTTCTTCACAACCTACAATAAACTATGATAGAACTCTCTTCAACTTGCTGCAATTTATAGACAATAATGAGCCTTGTAAACTCCAAAGAGTTTACAATTACAAAGCACAAAGCTTATCTCACAAAACCTACACCTACTCTTTGCAAGTGGAGTTCTTCAATGAAAAACAATGTCGAAACAAGTCCTTCATCAATTTGGGCGTCCAAAACTAAAGTCCTAACTCAACATTGATTACAAAGATATCTTGTAAGCTTCTCCTCAAAGTCGGTGCCTAAGAATGGGCCCACTTAACTTAGCCTTATAAAATATCTTCTCATGCAAAAGTGTTAACTCCAAGATGCCAACTTGGGTGCCCAAGGTGGGTCCAAGTAAATATTTGTTAACTAAAACATATCTCTCCATCAATTCATGCAAACATGATGCATGATTTATCATCCCCACTTAATTGAATGTATCACCTATTATCCATCATGCAACTCAAGTCATTAGTCATGCATTCCAAGTTAACTGAAGTCAACTAGCATTCAACTGAAACTAACTAAATGCAACTGAAGATAACTGAACCATAACTAAATTGAATTGAACTGAACTAATACTGAACTGAACTGAACTCCACGCATGTAAACATCAATTCCTAACTTCTAGGATCTTTACATGCATTATTGAAGTGTCATCTTTATCCAAATAGTTAACTTAACTCAAGGTGAGTTCCACCTTCCATGTGGGTGCCCCATGTGCTCCTATTTTGTATGAGCTCTTCTTGGGCATCCCCACATGTTCCTATCATTTATAATTAATTACAAATGTCAATTTACATGCTCATTTCATTCAAATTTAATCTTTTTTTAATCCTAGTGTCGGGGAACACTTTCCAAGGACTTTAGGAGATACATGAAATAATGTTTAGGATTGCAATTAAATGGAATCCTATTCCCAACATTCTCACACTTGACATTATACAATGCAATTATCCTAAACAATGAATCATTATTATAAATCAAGTACATGACTCAAGGAAAATGGCCTTCCTGCACCAACTAATCAATCCATGCCAACTTCAAATGCAACCTACATAATCATGAAGCTCCAAGCAAATGATTAATACTCAAAACCAAGAGAACTTATTTGTAGGAACTGGTTTCGTAAGATAATCTGTAGTATTAATCAAAGTGTCAACTTTCTCAATTAATACCTTCCCACTCTCAACCATTTCTCACACAAAGTGATACCGAACATCAACATGCCTAGTACGAGCATGATTCATAGGATTTTTGGCTTAACGAATAGCACTCTGACTATCACGTTCAAGTTTAACTTACTTGCAATTAAAACCAATACCTTTCCTAAGTCTCTTTAACCAAACTACCTCTTTGGAGGCATGTGAAATTGCCAAATGTGTTGAATTCATGTCTAACCAAGGTGTAGGCTTCTTGGTCTTTACTGTTGAAAAATATTTTCTTACAAGTAACCATTCCAACATAAATCTCTTACCATAAGAGAAATCAAGCCTCACCTATTTCTCCAAGTATCCATGAGGACCTATAACCAACCAATCCATGCCAAACTCCAAATGCAGCATAGCACTATCATGAAGTAATCAAGCAAATGATTAATGTACCCAATACATAAGAGAACTACACAAGATCAATGTCAAAGATCCAATCATGAATCAAGAATATAAACATGACAACATGATTTAACCATCTCCTCCAAGGAGATCACATGCATCATAACATACATAAACATCCTAGTATCAAGAGAACAAGTACCATGCCAAACTCTAAATGTGTATCAAGAGTAAACCATGACATAATAGCAACCACTCTAAACCAAGAAAAAGCATATCCCCTATCACATGAAGATAACCTTACCAATGATGCATCCATGTCACTGCCAACAACTCCCACTAAACTATCGTATGAGCTACACATGGCATCATGACTACCATACTCTTCATGAAGATCACTCTTTAACATCAAGCAAAGATTCATCATTAACATTTTTACATGAAATGATCAATGCATGATTACTGTCATCTGAGGATTCCTCTGTATAAGAATCATAACTATTTTTCTTTTTCTTACAATCCTTCTTCACATGTCCCAGTTTCCCATAGTTCCAACACTTTACCTTACTCTGTCCTTCAAACTTACCCTTCCCTTACTTGTCTCCCTTAGGTTCCTTTTTCTCAAGCCTAACTTTTACAAACAAGGCATCTTGGATTTTTCGTTTAAGACATCCTCCTCATCTCCTTTGATAGGAGAGTAGGAATTATATTGTCCATCTTTGGATCTACACCACTACCACTGATAGCAACAATTAGATTTTCCCAAGATTCTAGTAAAGAACAAAGTAACAAAATGCATTCATCTTCATCTTCTAGCTTTACATCTACAAATGCTAACTGACTTAGAATCAAATTAAAAGCATTCAAATGATTTGCAACAAATTCACCATCTTTCATCTTTAAAGAATACAACTATCTTTTCAGATACAACTTATTAGGAAGACTTTTAGTTTGATAAATATCACCTATTCTCTTCCACAATTTATATGCAATAGTTTCTTCTAAAACATTCAAGAGAACAACATCAACAAGACATAATCTTATGGTCCCTTTTGCCTTCTTATCAAGCTTAGCCCAATCCCCATCTGACATCGTTGTAGGTGACTTTGTCTCATTACCAACAGTTAACCATTGATCTCTCTCTTCAAGGAGATCCTCCATTTTTAGTTTCCACATCTCATAATTAGATCCATTGAATCTTTCAATATCTAAACAAGAATTCAAACTCATTGTAACAAACTTATTTTACAAAATCAGCAATAACACAATAATAAAAACTCCCAATACAACCAAAAAACTTTCAAACTTTTTTGAGAAAGGCATCCCAAACTCTACCCCAACTGTTAGCTTTGATACCAAATTATGAAAATGGAGGTAATTATGTAGCTTAATACTTTGTAAAACTATTATACTGTATATCTAAATAAGTGTTATTTGTTACAATTTCTTTGTAGATGATTATCTATTTAGATTCATTTTACCATTTGTAGAAGTAGACAGAAGATTGCAGAAGAATTAGACTAGAAGATATAAGTGACACAACATATACAGTGGAGAAACCCTTTCGGGAAAAAAATCCACCTCCATAATCAATAGTGCTTGTATTATTTAACCTTATAACAAGATTACCATAATTCTTTATCAATCCTTGCTTGAGATGCTTCTTTTTCCTTCAACAATTCTTCTTCACAACCTGTAATAAACTATAATAGAACTCTCTTCAAATTGCTGCAATTTATAGACAATAATGAGCCTTGTAAACTCCAAAGAGTTTACAATTACAAAGCACAAAGCTTATCTCACAAAACCTACACCTATTCTTTGCAAGTGGAGTTCTTCCATGAAAAACAATGCCAAACCAAGTCCTTCATCAATTTGGGAATCCAAAACTAAAGTACTAACTCAATGTTGATTACGAAGATATCTTGTAAGCTTCTCCTCAAATTTGGCGCCTACGAATGGGCCCACTTAACTCAACCTTATAAAATATCTTCTCATGAAAAAATGTTAACTCCAAGATGTCAACTTGGGCACCCAAGGTGGGTCCATGTCAATCTCTATTAACTGAAACATATCTCTCCGTCAATTCATGCAAACATGATGCATGATTGATTATCCCCACTTAATTGAATGTATCACCTATTATCTATTATGCAACTCAAGTCATTAGTCATGCATTCCAATTCAATTGAAGTTAACTAGAATTCAACTAAAAATAACTACATGCAATTGAAGATAACTAAACCATAACTGAATTGAACTAAACTAAACTAAACTGAACTAATACTGAACTGAACTAACACTGAACTGAGCTGAACTAAACTAAACTCCATGCATGTAAGCATCAATTCCTAACTTCTAGGATCTTTGCATGCATTACTGAAGTGTCATCTTTCTCCAAACAATTAACTTAACTCAAGGTGAGTTTCACCTTCCATGTGGGTGCCCTATGTGCTCCTATTTTGTAGGAGCTCTTCTTGGGCATCCCCACATGTTCCTATATTTAGAATTAATTACAAATGTCAATTTACATGTTCATTTCAATCGAATTTAGTCTCTTTCTAATCCTTGTGTTGGGGAACACTTTCCAAGGACTTTAAGAGATGCATGAAATCATGTTTAGGATTGCAATCAAATGGCATCCTATTCCCAACAAAAACACCATGGAAATGTTCCATTTATCATAGGCATCCAAACACCATGGATACGAGAAATGATGGTCAAGCATTCAAATAACTCAATTATTGAAATGGACTCAAAATTTTCAATAAACAAATATGGTGTAAGTAAAGCGGCATTTACTATAATTTTTTGGATTTTACTTTATCATTGATTTAGTTATTTAAAAATATTAATTTATCAATGTTTAATTCATATACAGTATCAATTATATACCTTGTTTGTTTTTTTATGAACAAGAGGCTAGTGTACCTATTGCATTGGCCATATCCTCAAGAAATAAAGTTGAGGATCTAAATGAATGGCTAACAGAAGTTTATAAATGAGGGAAACAATGTTGAGAAGATTGGAATGCCAATGCATTCATGACAGATGATGCTAGTGCGAAGATTGAATCCATCAGGTTTTTATTAGCCTTAGTTTTTATATTTAAACTTCAATCAACTCATTATAATTGGTTAATAATTAGTTTATAACAATATATATTTCATAATTTATAGCTTAAACTAGTTTGAATATAACATTTTATTTTGTCATAATTTATTTATCAAAATTCATAATGTAACTTGTAGATTATCATTTCAATGCCAAGTACTTTTATCTATTTGGTATGTATGCAGAGCATGGCTAAAAAATGTGTACGAGTAAGTCAATATTTAATTAAAATATGTGAAAAATTATGTGTTTGAACCCCATAGATTGATATTATCTTTTACAATCTAGGTATGCCAGTAATAAGGATGTTGGTACAAATATGTTTGATAGATCGGGTGAGATAATGTATGCAATGAGTGATAATGTAGACATCACTACTCACCTAACAAAAAAATTCATGGAGGAATTCAAAGAAGAGAAGAAATTTATGATTACTTCCAAAAACTTTGTGTCATGATGAGGGTCGTATTGGTAAGTTTTTCAAATTATTCATTTTGGTTTGTATGCATTTACATCGTTAAAGTGATTTTTTATGTTTACTAAGGTATTACTATTGTTTTTTGTATAGAAATGTGGGAAAAAAGCTTTCGAAACTTCTCTCATGCAAATCAAGAAACCAATGCTTCCATAGATTCATACCACTTCCACATCAAGATCCATTATCTAAGTGATTGTGCTAAGAAATGTACAAGGAGAATGGATTGGCTTATCCATACACTTCTTCATAGAGTAGAGCCATTTTATAAAAATAAAAGATATTTGTAGTCATCTGGATTTTTAACTAACTTTAAAAAAGAAAGATATTACATTACTGCATTAGAGAGAACCAAAAAAATACTTGATACAGATTGTTATCCATATGATCTCCTCCCTAACACATACAAGATGCGAAGTCAATCTATTCCAATGAAATGGTATCTTGTTAGGAAATTTGGACCAAATTTACATGTATTTGATTGTCAGAGGGAAAAAAGGGGAAACACATGCAAGCATGTGTTGAATATTTTAGATCTCCTAAAGAGAAACATAACGCATGAGCAAGATCAAGTTGTTGGTAAGAGTCATTTAACATTTAAGTATTATATTTATATTTTAAATGACTAAATTATATTTTTTTTCTCGAAAATAACTAAAATAATCTTTTTGAATTATAGATTGTGTTGCTCCATTGGTTGTTGATTATGATGATGTCAGAGGAAGTTTCAATCAAGAGAACAATGCCACTAGTAATGTTGATATGATATTTCTAATAAATATTCATTGATTTTTACGGTTCTAAAAATTTAATTAATGTTTTATTTGTAACATAGATTATTGTATTGCATAAGAAGATCAAGATGTGATTGGGGTTGCCATTAGTGAAGACCAAAGAATTGGTAAATTTCAATTTATCACTATTTTTTAATGAAATATGATTTTTTTTATATTTTATGAACTTAATATTTATTATTTTTATTACAGATGGTTGTAAATCATTTGATGCTTCCAATGATAGCTTCTAAAATGTTGTTGATTATTTGAATACTCTACTCCAAGATTTACCAACTAGAGTAGATAAAAAACATATCTTTAGTCAATGTGTTTAGAGATTTAAAAAAGATCTTCAAGCTCTCTTATTTCTTCCAAACTTACACGGATCCCTGGCTTGGAGGATATGCCTATAAGATGAATTTCACCATGGTTTAGTCCAAACAAAATATGAAAAACATCGGTTTATTCATCAAAGAGGCAATGCCATCCATCAAGACTTGAATGAAAGAGTTGAGAAGCATGAAAATTTATAGTTCCCCTCCTTAGGTGGTAGGAAGCAAAAGAAAAAAGAGGTCTCCAAGTGTTTAGGAATAACATTACAAGAAGAAAGGGTTATCATCAGAAAATAACATAGTGAGTATATTTATTCAAAATTATTTTAGTATTTTACTTAGCAATAATTATTGTTTTTATATCACATATTAAAAATATGTCATTGTAGGTTTGGATGATCAAGACAATAATAGAAGACGTTGATTTCCCTTCTCTGTTGATCTAAACCACACAACAATCGATGAAATGCAAATTATTGATGGTAATTTTCTAACTATTAAATGTATTCATTCATTAAATGAGATATTTTCAAATTCCTATTTCTAACCAATTTTCTATAATTAATTAGATAAATAATAGATACAATTCATGAAAATCAACTATCAATGCTTAATGCTATATCTAGTCAGACATTTAAAAAAACTATTTCAGGTAATTTAGAATTTTAATAGTATTTTGATTAAGTATATATTGTATTGTTAGATTTAATGTTGTATCTATGTTGATTTATTAAATACACATGTCATTGCAACTTTAGATGATCAACAAAACAACAACCAATGAAATGCAAATTATTGATGGTAATTTTGTATTAACTGTATTCATTCATTAAATGAGATATTTCTAAATTCCTATTTCTAACCAATTTTCCATAATTAATCAAATAAATAGCAAATACAATTAATAAAAATCAACCATCAATGCTTAGGGGAGAGGGGTCCAAAGTAGGATGGGAGCCTATACTGGGAACGAAAGTAGTCCCATGTGGGCCCCATAGTAGTGTTGATTAATAGGCAAATGTAAATCAGTTTTCACCCACAAAGTCAACAAAGGTACATGTATCACTGTACTGTCAAAATTGTATTATAATCGGAGAATCTTTGTCCCATATGCAAATAGATATTCACAGTCTTACATGTTAGAGAATATTCAAAGGACATCTAACACCACAAACATACAAGCCATATTGCTTGTTATTGGCCCCACTTTAAAACATGCACCCAAAATATAAAATTAGTATAACCCAAGCTCCCCTATAATGTCACCACTTGCATTACATCACAACCAAATTTTGGGCACTTGGGATTCCATGAGAAGAACTATGAGCCAAGAATTTCCCATCACCAAATCCAATCTAGCCGAACCCCCATCCCACTTGCCAACCAACGCAACACTCAGATGAAAAGAAATCATTCATGTGTGTCCCATTTGTCAAATCGAACCTCTCTACTACTAGTTCCTCCTGTTTTTGCCACCTACAACCACCAAAACAATGGTGTTAAAGCCACCAAAATCTCTTGTCAAGAAAACAAGGATTGCATGCCATTAATACATACAAACTCTATAATTGAAGGCATCTGATGAAAAATTCAAATTTGAAAATAACAGGACAGAAATTAAAGACTCCACACCAAACCAACATTCAACATATAAGGAGATTTTCAAATTAAAAAATGCATTAGTCAATCTCTTGCAATTTCCATTTAGCACATCCCACTTTCATTATTAGTTATACAATTTGGTCCAGAAATATGAAGAAAGTCCAGAGGTAGCAGCAACAACATCCTAACAAGCTACATGTATTCTACTGCTACAAATTCTGACTGCTTGTGAATGCAAATATGTTGTATGGGATGTCAATTTTTGTCACATTGACCTGTAACTCAATATCTGGGGTTTCAACTGACAGTTTATATGAATATCAAATCATTTCAATTCAAGTTCAGGGTTTCATTGGTTTCCTTTCCTCTATACTCGTCCATGCACGACGTTTACCCTGCATTGTGCATTTCATATATTGTGTTATTCATTGCACAACGTTTACTCTACATTGTGCTTTTCATATTTGCTTCCTTATACGAAATATGAAATGGGTTTGACTAGTTTAAATGGTTTTTCATTACTATTCTAGACTTGTTTGACGAAATATGGAAAGGGTTTGACTGGTTTTCATCCATGCACTTGTATTCATGTCTTTGTCATTGCACAAACTTTAACTCTGCAATTTTCTTTTTACATTTGTTTGTTATTCCAAAATATGGAAATAGATACAATATACTTGCCTATTACAAGGAAATACTCATAGGGCTTTAATGTTTATCATTTTGAGAGTTTTTGCCATGCACTTGCATTTGTGTCTTCCTCATTGCACAAACTTCATCTCTATAATTTGCTTATAATATTCTCATGTTATTCCAAAATATGAAAATGGTATGACTGGTTTTCATTTCAAAGATATGCTGGCATGTTTATGTATTATTTTGTTCTTCCATGCACAATAGTTATGTCTACGAAATGCTTTTTTCATTTGATTGTTACTACCAAACATGGAAAGGGTTTCGCTGGTTCAAAATTACAGGGTTTTCTCTTTGACAATGCATAATCTTTAACTCTACAATTTGCCTTTAATATTTGTTTTTTATTCCCAAATGTGAAAATAGATTCACTTGTTTTCATTCTGAAGTTACTCTACCATACAATTATATTATTTTGTTCTTATATATGTATTTTTCTTTCCATACATATATATACATATTGTGCATGTAAGAACAAAATAATACATAAACATATTTCCATACTATGGTATGACTAGTTTTCATTTTGAAGATATTTTTCCACGCAATTGTATTATTCTATTCTTCCATTCACAATAGTTTTGTTTGTGAAATGCAATTTATATTTCATTGTTGCTACCAAACATTTTTATGGTTTCATTGGTTCACAATTATAGGGTTTTCTACCATGCACTTGTAGTCCTCTCTTTGACAATGCACAAACTAACTTTGCAATTTTCCTTTAATATATATTTTTTATTCCCAAATATGAAAATGGATTCACTTGTTTTCATTTTGAAGATATTCTACAATGCAATTATATTATTTTGTTCCTATATATGTATTTTTCTATATATATATAGATATATTGTGCATGGAAGAACAAAATAATGCATATATATACATATTATGCATGGAAGAACATAATAATACCTAGACATATTTCCATACATATACATATACATATACATACATACATACATACATACATACATACATACATACATACATACATACATACACACATACACACACACACACACACATATATATTTGTATATGTATATATATGAAATTTTTTATGTGATTGTTACTACGAAATTTGTTTTATATATTTATGTTCAACTCTCCACATTTCATTGTTAAACTCTGCACTCAATAAAGCTCCCTTTCTCTTTTTGTTGAGGTTTTCTACCTCACTACGCCTATACCATTGTATTTTTTTTTGACAATGTTTAACCAATGTTTGTTCATGTCTCACTAAATAGATCTGCTCTAAGTAATTCAATTCAAATAATAAAATTGAACAAACTGTCAACATGCACAATAAAGCCAATTACATTACAAATTGTTCATAAAAACTGAGCAAAATAAAGACAATAAAAACAAATTGTTCATGCACAATAAAGACAATTGCATTACAAACTGTCGACAATTGCATTACAAACTATTCATAAAAACTAGAGCATTGAATTGCAAAATGTCAAGATGCATATTAAATAAATGTAAACTATTCATGCATCATTGTTACTTCAACAATGTTCATTTTTTGTTTTTTCTAATTGCTCCAAACATCTTTTTTAACATCTGTAGGTGCAATCTAAAGGTAAACTGAGGTCAAAACCAAAAACCAAGAATGCAAACATGTTGTCTCATACACGGAAATACACTATAATAGTCCCCAAAGTGCAACAACTGGTTGCAAAAATAAACACCAATCCAAAACCTATTGAGGTTGTCCAAGAGGTTGTTGCACCACCAATCAAGCGGGAAAGAGAATCAAAGGAAAGGGAATGGTCATCAGAGGACATGGATAGGGCACTAGAGGATGTTGAAACAAATGGGATGTCGATGAGAGTTACTGCAAAGAAGTGGAAAATCCCAGCTACAACACTTAGCAATTGGTTAGGTGACATGAGCACTACTTCAAATAAGGATCCACCGACAATCCTAACAAAAGAGGAGGAGGGTTTGATTGTGAAGTACTGCATAGATATGGCAGATATTGGCCATGGGCTTGAGATTATGAATCTCAAGATAGAGGTTGCTTAGATATGCTAGACTAGACCCAACCCTTTCACGGAGGGGCTGCTTGGAAAATCATGGTGGACTGGTTTCAAGAGATGCCATCCAGAATTGACCTTGCGCACAACTGAAGGTCTTGACAAAGATAGGGTGGTAAACCTTAGACCCGACTAGTAGCTAAATTTTATAGAATGTTGACATCAACATATGAAAGTACCCCATATGGTTTGGATATAATTTGGAACTGTGATGAAACGGGCATTCAAGCTGGAAAAAATGGAACTATGAGGGTCTTGGCACAACGAGGCAGCATGAATGTCTCCTATATCATTCCAAAAAGAAAAGAATGGATATCAATTCTATGTTGTGTTAATGCATCTGGCCAAACCCTACCTAGTTTCTACCTGTTCAAGGGAAATATAGAGATAGAGAATTACATTGTGAACTGTGAACCACATGCAACTATGACAACCCAAGTCCATGCTTGGATGATGAAGGAGCTTGTCTTCAACTGGATGGAACATTTTCGTGTGTCGGTTCTTGAGGGTGGGTCACCTACTAATAGGAACCTGCTGATTTTTGATGGCCATGGAAGTCACATTGCATTGTCAACTATCCAGGAGGCAAGGAGGTTAGGGATTGACCTCCTTACATTACCTGCTCATACTTCTCATGTGCTACAACCTTTGGATGTTAGCGTGTTTGCACCATTCAAGCAATATTTCAAATTAGAACAAGAAATTTTTCTCACTAGATTCCCCAATATTGATATCAAAAGGGCAAAATTGGCAAAGTTAGGAAACAAGGCACTGAGAAGAGCTATGACTCCAACCAACATAAAAGTTGGCTTTAAAAGGACGGGGATATTGCCCCTCAATTTTGATGCACCCATGGGTGACATGTGTCCCAATGAAATGTATGAGATTGTTGACATCGACAATGCTTTTGCAGTGCAAAACATCCTTAGTCTTTCAAGACTTGATGTTTCAACAGATGAACTTTCACAAACATTGCAGAATACAACAGATACTCAAGTGCATGAAGGTGTCGAGCAAAAAATTGAGGACATGGACAACCAGCCTATATAAGAAGACACAGGGAATTTCACATTCCCATATCCAACACCCACACCTCTAGAAGAAATAGTGCACTATTATGCAAAAGAAAAAGTGCACTATTATGCAGAAGAAAAAGTGCACTAATATGTAGATGGCAGCAATGAAATTTAGGGTACATCAGACTAGGTGGAGTTTACTGACTCCCAAGTCAATGAAACATTTCAAACCGAAAGTGGTTCTCGAATTAGTAACTTCCTTAAGCTACCAACTCATAAATTTTTTGTTGGTGGTGCTCTTTGGTTGAGCCAACAGTCTTAGTTGTTGACTACTGACAGTTACATGACTCTCATAATGGAGCAGGAATGGAGAAAAAAAGAACTAGAAGAATTAAAAATCATAAAGAGGCAACAAACTAAGGACAAAAAGGTAGCACAAATTATGGCCTTGGAGCAGAAGGAACAAAAGAAAATTGAAAAGGAAATTGAGTGCAAGGAAAGAGAGCAGATGAAACAGTTGCAAAGAAAGGAAAAAGAGCAGAAGAAGAAACAAGAGAGGATACAAAAAGAACAAAAGAAGAAGGAAAGGGAGATCAAGGCTGCCCATAGAGCATTGATGCGAGATAGACGCTTAAGTAGTCCTACAACTCCCTTATCTGATAACCATGGTTACTTTCTAGATATAGCAAATAATAACATCCCTCTATTTTCTGCAGGCAATGTGTGTTTCAGTCCCAGCTCATCTCCAATTAGCTGCACTCAATTTCCAGTTGGCTAGACTTCTTCACCACTAACACCTTCAAATGTAAGTTGCACACAACTAACAAATGCAAATGCAAATCAATTTATGGAAAATCTAACTGCAGCAGTAGGAGATGAGAACACATCTCCAATTTCATTCCTTGGAGTATTCGATTGAGTTTTGGAGGGACCAACTGAAACAATGCCTTATATCTTGGTTTTTTTTTGGGTTGTAGTTGGGGATGCCATTTTCATTATGTTGGATCTGTTTATTAATGTGAACTAAATCTGTTTATTATTTTGAACTAAATCTTTTTATTAATGTGATACAAGCACCCTAGTTGACTTTATGGGTGAAAATTGTTTTATAATTGTATATCTAGTGTCGGGCCCATTGACGACTATGTCAATACCTTTTTTATGGCTGTCTTATAATCTACATTTTAGAAAATATATTGTATGCAGATATTATGTTTCAATTTTGTTTACCACAATTGTTATGTTTATAATATCTATTCTACATTTGTGAAAATATATTCTATGCAAATAATCTGTTTCAATTTTTTTAAGAACAATTACTATGTTTATAATATCTATTCTACATTTGTGAAAAAATATTCAATGTTGATAATCTTATACAACATTTCATACAATACATTCTATGTTGATAATTTAACATTTGAAACTGCATGTGAATACATTTCATCTAGTCATTAAAAAGGTCTACTAGACATGTCTAAAATCCACAACACTTCATAACGAAATACTTGGTGTAATCTATCCTTTTGTATATCAGTAGCTCAATTGAAATTTACTTTTAGGCTATACCTCTACAAAAGATAACATGTATGTATGTTTTATCTCAAGTTTATTTGTTTTGATACATTACAGTTCACTCTTGTTTTGTGAATGGTAGAGATGGATATGACCTATTTGACCTATATGATTGTAGCTATCCCCTATTATTATGTTCATCATTGCACAAACTTTAAATCTACAATTTGGTTATAGCATTTGTTTGTTATCCCCAAATATGAAAATAGTTTGACTAGTTTTCATTTCGAGAATATATGTAGTGCTTATATGTGCATACATATGTACATATATATGTATGTGCATAAAGATGTACATATGTATCTATGTGCATACGTATTTAGATGTATGTCTATGTCAATACGCATGTACATATATATCTATGTGCATACAAATGCACATGTATGTATATGTCAATATGTATGTACATATATATAAATGTGTATGTACATGTATATATATATGTATGTACATATATATCAATGTGTATCTGCATGCATATATATATATGTATGTATCTACATATATATCAAAGTGTATCTACATGTATATTTATGTACAATGCAATTGAAAAATCAAATTGAACTATGTATATATATATATATCAATGTGTATCCACATGTATGTATATGTATCTACATTCCAATTGAACAATCAAATTGAACAATATATATATATATATGTATCTACATGTGTATATATGTATCTACATATATATCAAAGTATACCTACATATATGTCAATGTGTATCTACATATATATGAATGAGGGAGCAAACCCGAGACACAAAATAACACTCACAGAATAATATTTTATTCAAAATATTGAACTCTTACATGTAGAGGATCTCAAATCCCTGAGCTCTGAGATACATGCAATTACAGATTTACAGGAAATTATCTAGATTCCCCCTTTCGCAGCATGCGAACTTCTTTCCCCAAAAAGTTACTCAAAAATTAGAATCTAGCCCATAAATAGACCCCTTTCGGTTTGGAACCAAAAACAACATTCAAGATAAGAGTTTTGACGGTTGGCGCCAAAATTACAATTTGAAATTCAAGTTTAAATTCAGAGTAGAAAATTAGCACATTTCTAAAATATGCACCAACTTCCGGTAGCCATAACTTTTAATCCGACCGTCGGATCTTCAATGATAATACCTTTTTAGAAAGGTATTGAAAAGATGATTTTCCAAAAAATAGCCCTATGGTGGACTACTTTGGGATTTCTGCAAATTTTGAGGCCCATCCAGGACCGTTTAGTGCCTCAAACTGAGCTCGAAAGGTTTTTCAGGGCAAAAAGCAAAAAATGGAACTTGAATAACTTTCAAACCATGAATGATCTTGACCTGATTCCTTCACCAAAGTGTGTATTTTTCCATCTTGAACCTTCCCATAAATTTTTGTCTTCCCACGCCTTCAAATGCATACCTGCTAAAAATAGCAGTTGAGCAGAAAAAGTAGAAAAATAGTTCTGAAAGTTGGAAACTCTTATTTGACGAAAAAGGGTATCCAAAAATACAAAAACATCTACAAAAAGAAAACACCAGGAACAAAAATGGAAACCATCTTTTGGGTGATGCAAGATTGCCTTCACACCACTAGATGCTCCTGCATCAAACACCCAGGGTAATTTGAGAAGTGACCCCGTCACGTCTCAGATGGTTGAGGAAAACCCAAATGATCAACCTCTACCTTAGATAGCCAAGATGAATCTTCTACAGGCCTTCCTCTCCACTTCACCAGGTATTCTTCATACTGCTTGTTTCTGGTACTCCTTCCCACACGACTATCCAGGATTTCTTCAATCTCCTCCTTCTCTAAAGTAGGTGTTGGAATGACACATTGTTCCATTACTGGTACTTCCTCTGTGCCACCTTCATGATACTCTGTCAGATCTAAAATATTGAACACAGGGGAAATGTTGACTCCATCTGGCAACTCTACCTCGTAAGCATTCCCTGAATCATGCCTCTTCACAATTTTACAGGGACCGAACTTCATCTTCAATTTGTTATAGGTTCCCACTGGAAACCTTTCTTTTCTCAAGTGGACCATCACTTCATCACCAATCTAAAACTCCTTATACCTCCTCTTTTGATCTGCCTTAGCCTTATACTGCATATTCATCTTGTTAATATGTTCTCTTACCTTCTCATGTATATCCTTGATATGCTCTACAAAGTCTTCGACTTTGACACTTTTCTTCTTCTCTTAGTCCATCTTTCTAAGTTCTGGAGCGGTCCTGGGACTACCTCCATACACAATCTAGAATGGTGATCTACCAGTGCTTCTATTGACATAATTGTTGTAAGAAAATTCTACCTGGGGTAAGATCAAGTCCCATCCCTTGGGTTTATCTCCTACCAAGCATCTCAGTAGGTTACCCAGACTTCTATTAACAACCTCGATGCTTATCCAGTTTGTGGATGGTGTGTGAGAAGCGAACTTCAACTCACATTTTCAACTTTTCACAAGGTCCTCCAAAAGTATCCAACAAATTTTGTGTCACGATCTAAGACTATACTCTTTGGCAGACCATGTAGCCTCACCACCTCTCTAAAGAACAAGTCAGCAATGTGGACTGTATCATGGGTCTTCTAGCATGGGATGAAATGTTCCATCTTTGAAAACACATCAGCTACCACAAATGGAATCATTCTCTCTGCATTGTGCTTGGAAAACCCCAAGAACAAAGTCCATACTTATATCACTCGCTCTAAGTGCTGGTGAAACATTTGCTTGATGTGCGGCTCACTCCTTTAGCCATCTGACATACCCTGCAACTCTGCACAAACTTCTTCACATCTTGTGATAATTGAGGCCAATAATAATGCTCACTGATAATGGCAATGGTTTTATCACAACCAAAATGTCCTTCCATTCCTCCACTGTGCTTCTCCTTTATTAGGTTCTCCCTCATGGAACTCCTTGGAATACACAATTGACTTCCTTTAAACAACATGCCATCCTAGATTATGAAATCCAACCACTTCCTCCTAACAACTGTAACAAGCTCCTTGCAAGTTTTCCAAGCCTCTGCAAAATCAGGATCTTCAGGATACAATGTCTTGAGTTCATTGAACCCAACCACTTCAATCTACATCTCTGTCAACAATGTTTGCCTCCTACTTAAGGCATCTGCAACCCTATTCGACTTGCCACTCCTATGCTTTAAAACAAAGGTATAACTCTACAAAAATTCTACCCATTTCATATGCCTTTGATTTAATTTTCCCTGACTACTCAGATACTGTAATGCTTGATGATCAGTAAACAAAATGAATTCCTTTGGCAATAGATAATGTCTCCATTTCTTTAATGCTTGAACTATTGCATCAAATTCCTGATCATATACATAATA
>VDFB02350314.1:0-12740 GCA_007258455.2 Sequoia sempervirens
AAGTTTTTAAAAGAAATTTCAACAGATTGTCTAGCCGTTGTCCAAAATATGGTTTTCTATCAACATAGTCCTTGAACCTTCTTTAGGTCTAACTGCTACTTTGTTAATTCATTTTGATCGAAAGGTCAAAATGTGAAATGTTCCCAAGGATAATTATACTTATTTATCTCTTTTAATTGTTATATATTCAAAGACTAATTAGCAATCCAAACAGCCTCCCCTTTAGTCAAATGCAATTCAATGCATTAATTTTGTATCAATGAATTATGTACTTTCAACCACTAGTTTTAATCAAAGTATGCATATGGATTCAGAATCAAACTCTCAAAATAAATGCATATATAAATGTGTCTTTTTCTTCATTTCATAATGTATCTATGTATCCATAGATGCAATCATGCATATATCAATTTATGCATATATCTTGTCATCTCTTTATGCATCTGTCTATATATGTATGGCTGTATCTATGGGTACATGTATACCTCGATTTATGTATATATGCACCTATGAATTGCATACACACATCCATGTATTTATGCATCTATCGATAACTTGCATGGATACATGTATATATGCATCTATGGACTCATGCACCCATGTATATATGACAGCTCATTGGTTCCAAAGCTCTCTTTATAGGATAGTTGTGCATTGCCTCCAAGACTCAGATGAATACTTCGTATTTCAAGGAAAGATTCGAATGGATAACACTTAAAATGATCTAAACTATGATTTTACAATCAAAGTATACAAATACATTGCACCAATGCAAAACCCAACTTCCATTTAAGATGTACAGTGAAAGTAAACAGAAGCAAAAATGCATTTGCTTCAAAGTTTCTAAAGCAATTTCAACAGATTGTCTAGCCATTGTCCAAAATATGGTTTTCTATCGGCATAGTCCTTGAACTTTCTTTAGGTCTGACTGCTACTTTGTTGATTGACTTTGATTGAAAGGTCAAAATGTGAAATGTCACCAAGGATAATTATACTTACTTATCTCTTTTAATTGTTATATATTCAAAGACTGATTAGCAATCCAAACAGTCTCTCCTTTAGTCAGATGCCATTCAATGCATTAATTTTGTCTGAATGAATTATGTACCTTCAGCCACTAGTTTTATTCAAAGTATGCATATGGATTCAAAATCAAACTCCCAAAATAAATGCATATATAAATGTGTCTTTTTCTCCATTTCATTATGTATCTATGTATCCATAGATGCAGCCATGCATATATCGATTTATGCACATCTTGCCATCTCTGCATGCATCTGTCTATATATGTATGACTGTATCTATGGGTGCATGTATACATTGATTTATGCATACATGCACCTATGAATTGTGTACACACATCCATCTACATATGTATCTATCGATATTTTGGATGGATACATGTATATATGCATGTATGGACTCATGCACCCATGTATTTGTCTTTGTCTTCGGCCAAATGGCCCCTAATGGCCAAAGTATCCTAGTCACCCATGGCCGCCAAGCAATTCCAGCGCCCTCCCCACCAGCCACATGCCATTTAATGCACTTGCTTCAATTATTTTGACCTCTCCATGTGTTCGCATTTTCCTGATATTTCAATGCATTTAATTTGCACTCATGGATTACATATCTCTACTCGCCAATTTTATAAACTATGCCTTTGCTTAAATTTATTTTATCAATCTATGCGATCGCATTTCACTGATTTTCAATAACAAGAATGATTTATAAAGCTATTCTGATAAATAGAAACATCTAAATGCTAATTTTCCAATATTGATTTACCAAAATAGTGCTAGTTTTCCAATATAACAAAATTAAAAGTTATATGTTGACATACATTTATGCATATTGTCCATACATGCATATATGCATATATGCCTTCATCCATATTTACATGTGTATATGAATACATCCTTCCATGTACCATATGCATTTGTACCTATATGCAAATATGCATACATCCATGTATACATATGTTCATATCTCCATCTCTCCGCATAGTTCTATTTTCTATGTATACATGTGCCTGTTGATGCATCCATGCATATATCTGTGAATAGCTCTACGTGTTTCTCTCTCCATGTATTTAATATTCTCCACTGCATCAACATTTGCATGTTCTCAGTTTTATGACCTTCCATATTTATTTTTTCCATAGTATATGCATAACAACTTCCACTTTGTCTTCTGTTTTGACTCTTCTATCCATAAATATCATTATATTTTTATATCCACTCTTCTATTGTCGCATTTCGAGGAAGCTCAGGGATCTCAGTACCTTGTTTAGTACGAAGGAGAGTGAGAAATGCAACATGGGTCTTTTTTCTGTGTTTATATTGACGGACTGAGCCCTATGATGATTTTTAAAAGCATAACCAATACCAAACTAGACATTCTTCCACCCCTTGTTGCAAGAAATAATCACTTCATACCCTATTGATTCCATTCATTTCCATTTCCACCCTTGCACGTCCTTTCTTCTCAAATCAAATACATTTCAAAATCCATTTATTTGCTTGTGTTGCATCATACTAATGTGTTGCATTCCTTTTTTCATTAAATCCACCTCTCTCATTCAAATTTTCATTTCTTGCATTTAATTGTAAGCATATAACTTACGAATGATAAATTCATACCATTTACATTCCCATTCATTCTCATATCCACCATCCCATATCCTTCCCTCCCATGTCAAATACTTTTCATAACTTATTCATACACCTTATTTGCATCTCACCATTCTCTCAATTTGCTCTCTTTGTTCCACTCGCATAACCCATTCTTCTTTTTAACACTCACATATCTTTATCTATCTACACCTCAAATATACCTTCATCCATCACAACAAAATTCACACCATACCAAACAAAGAAAAAGATGAAGAAAATATCAAGGTTATGCAAATAAACACCGAGGGCTTTGAAAATAACACTCATAACATAGAGTTGTATTCTAGAGTTATTTTCAAAATGTGTTTTCTATACTTTGTTTATTACAGATCCCTAAAAACACGTATAACAGTTTCTTCAAGCTTATAATGTGTAATCAGATTTAACAAATATTTACATGTTTCCATGCATTCAAATGCATCATTAGGTATCCTTTATACACTTGTTCAAAAAACAATATTGTATATGTTTCAAATGCAAATTGTTCCTGACATTTCTCGCTTTATGCACACATGCATTTATAGATTGTTCTTTATGTACCAAATTACATGGACACATCTATACATCCATGCATACATAAATGTTTACATGGCTCCATATATTTATGCATTCCTTTGATATATGCATTGCTGATATATAGTTTGTTTTCCCTGTCTTCCTTTCGCCTACTACTGCAAATGCTACTTGAGCCTCAATGTGCTTTGACAGATTTGTATTTCTACTTGATTTTAGTGTTTTCCATTCAAATTTCTCGTTCACATGTCATTTATGATTTTCACTCTTCTTTGCATTGTGTGCACATGGATACATGTATACATGCATGCATGTGTACATAGATGCCTCAAGCATTGTTACAAATGTTTAAGATTATTTGCATTCAATACTTGAAACAAAATAATAATGCATTTTTGCTTCCTGGATAAGATCATAAAGGAAATTTGTTACTGCAAATGTAAACATGCACCCATGTAAAGGTACTAGTATTCATTAGTGTTTCTCTTTTGACTCTTGTATCCTTAAATATCATTATATTTTTATATCTATTCTTCTCTTGTCACATTTCGAGGAAGCTCAAGGATCTTGGAACTTTGTTTAGTCCGAAGGAGACTGAGAAATGGGACATCGATCTTTCTTTTGTATTTGTATTGAGACACTCAGCCCTATGATGATTTTAAAAAGCATAACCAATAACAAAATAGACATTATTCCACCCTTTCTTGGAACAAAAGTTCACTTCATACCCTATTGAATCCACTCATTTCCATTTCCACCCATCCACATCGTTTCTTCTCAAATCAAATACATTTCAAAATCCATTTATATGCTTCTCTTGCATCACACTAATGACTTGCATTCCTTTTTTCTCTCAATCCAGCTCACTCATTCAAATTTTTATATCTTGCATTTAATTTTAAGCGTTAAACTCAAAAATGATAAATTCATATCATTTACATTCAATTCATTCTCACATCTAGTTTCAAATATCCTTGCTTCCCATATCTAATTCTTTCCATAAGGCATTCATATACCTTACTTGCATCTCATCATTCTCTCAATTCCTTCTCTTTGTTCCACTTACATCGCTCATTCTTCTTTACCACCCTTACATATCTTTATCTATCTATAGCTCAAATATACCTTCATCCATTAGAACAAAATTCACACCATACCAAAGGAAAAAATGAAGAAAATATCAAGGTTATGCAATTAAACACTGAGGGCTTTGAAAATAACTATCACAGTTTCTTGCAGGCTAAAATGTATAATCAGATTTCATAAATATATACATGTATCCATGCATTCAAATGCATCGTTCGATATCCTTAATACACTTCGTCAAAAAACAATAATGTATTATTCTTTTGTTTCGATCATAAATGTTTTTTTATATCTTTCAAATGCAAATTGTTTCTGACATTTCCTAGCTTTGTGCACATAGGCATTTATAGATTCTTGTTTACTTACCAACTTACATGGACACATGTACACATAGATGGATGCATAAATGTTTGCCTTCATCCATACATTTATGCATTCCTTCGATATATGGATTGCTAATAAATAATTAATTTTCCCTGTTTTCTTTCATTTAATACTGCAAATGCAAATTGAGTCTCATTGTTAAAATACAGTTGTATTCAAGAGTTCTTTTCAAACCGTCTTTTCTAAATCCTGTTTCTTACAGATTCCTAAAAGCACATATGACAATTCCTCAAAGGCTATAATGTATATTCAGATTTCACAAATATTTACATGTTTCCATGCATCCAAATGCATTGTTAGATATACTTTATACACTTGTTCCACAAACACTAATGTATTGCTGCTTTGTTTCAGACAATAATGTTTTTTTTGTTCCTGTTTAAGATGCAAATTGTTGCTAACATTTCTAACTTTATGGACGCAGGCATATATAGATTCTTCTTAACATACCAACTTACATGGACACATGTACACATCCGTGCATGCATATGTCTTTACATGGATCCATATTTTAATGCTTTCCTTTCATATATGCATTCATACTAACTAGTTTATTTCTCTTGTTTTCTTTCATTTAATACTGCAAATGCAACTTCAGTCTCATCACGCTTTCAGGCTTGCTCAGTGCCAAGGATGCTTTTCACTCTTCTATGCATTATGTGCACGTCGATACATGTATACATGCATCCATCTATACTTAAATGCTTCAAGCATTGTTACAAATGTTTCTCTCTCAATAATTTGGATGCAAAGTGCTACAAACATGTAAATTATTTTACTGTACCTACATTTTATCTTACCTAATAAGATTCTTTATATCTTTTCAAATTATTTTTTGTTTAAAATATATACACAAAAAAATATTCATTCGTATTACATTAACAACATTCAAATCTAATTTATAAATAAAATCAATACCTTTGTACTGTTTCATCTAAGAATTTATCGTAATATTTATTCCACTTATTACATTTCAATAAGTTAAATTATTACATTTCATTTTATATATACACAAATTTAATCTTAGGTAGTAAGGTTCTTTATTATATTTTTGCAAATTACTTATTGTTTATTATATAAACACAAATTTTTATTCATATAACATAAACAACATTATAATCTTATTTATAATAAAATCAATAGCTTTCTAGTCATTCATCTAACAATTTATTGTAATATAATTACATTGTTCTACACACAAAAATATCTTATTATATTACATAGACAGGATTTAAATCTTATTTATAATAAAATCAATAGCTTTATATAATACTAACCTTCATACTACATTAAAAAAAACATTGATTAATCTTACAAAAGTTCATATTCAAATGAGCTACCCCTATCAATCTTCCACCTTACACTACTGTTTCTATTAGCACTTGCATATTGTGATATGATAAACTAAAATAACTCAATTGTATTAATTAACATAGCATGTGTTTTACAACAGTACACTAAACATAATTTTAATACTATAAATGCGAGCCGAGTCTCCTCCTGCTTTAAGACTCGTTCACATGCCGACTATGCATCTTACTCTTCTATGCATTGTGTTCACATGGATACATGTATGCATATATGTCTCAAGCATTATTACAAATGTTTCCGATTGTTTGCATTCAATAATTATTACAAATTACTAATGCATTCTTGCTTCCTAATTAAGATCATAAAGAATCTTCCTTCTCACAAATGTATACATACACACACAAAAAAAACAAGTATTCACTGGTATATCTATAAAAAATTCCATGTATACATGATACCCATAAATAAAATTTCCCATCCATCCATCCACATGTGTTACCTGTTCACATGTCCCTATGGACCACGTTGCCCATGCACCGTAAAAATTCCATGCAATAGTGCACTACTAAAAATTGCTTCAAACTTTTCTAGCTATTTTAAATACATTTATATTCCTATCTGCTATCTAAAAACTTTTTCTAACTCATAGCTACATGCCTTTTACCTCTCGGCAGGAACTTCGAGCTTGCATCACTTGTTTATTACCAAAAAAAAAAATTACCTAGATTGTGGTCCCATGTAAGCCCTGACTTGAACTTCTTAGATCAAAAGATATCTTATAATTAGGTTTCCTTGAGGTGCTTTTGAGTTTTTTAATGTGATATTTTAGTGTTTAAAAATGTGTAAGAGTTGGCATTTGACTTACTTTGAATTGAATTTGAGTTTTTATTTCTGAAGAATCTAAATTTTGTTTTTCATTCTAGGTTATAATCATTAGGGTGATCGTGGAATTGGTTCAAGATTGTTAGGGTGGTGTTGGCATATATTTTCTGAAATCAAATTTAATTATGGGTACGAGTCAATTTGACTTCAACTTGTTGCTTGCTGACTTAGGCTAATTGTTAGGGTGTTGTATAAAAGGTCGAACCTAGGTTATTTAGACAATGCATGATTACTTGCAAACAATATCAATCATTTGATCATAGAGAACATTGCTTAAATATTTGTATTCATAAAGATGTATATATAGGCATATGTAATAAGTTTGGTGTATCTTCGGACTTGTTTAAACATTATTGAATTGATACTCAACCCTAACTAGCATCAAGACAAGACAGTTGGGGTTAAGGTGTCTCAACCTTTGAGTCCTAACATTATTTTTGGGATAAATAATTGTGTAAATATTGATATATGCTAAGTTGCCAACTATAATAGTTGTCATAGTATTTTGTGGGACTTGTTGGGGAGTGTTATATCCTACATGCAAGGTGCAGAGCTCAACGGAATGCCACTTGTCACCTAGGAGCTTATTTGAAGCATTTTTGTTTGTGCATACTTCATGAAGGTGCACCATAGTGACACTTGTCACTTGGGTGCTCATTTGGAGAGAGGAGTTTGTAAAATCTTCTTAGAGTTGCATGGAGGTGACATGTGTCAAGGCATGTTGAGTTAACTATGACATGTTCCTACTTTTGTGGAAGTTGGTGCCCACTTTGAAAATTCAAAGTTGGAAGTTGCTATTTGCAATAGGAGTTGTATATGGATGCAAATTTTATTCCGAGTTGAGTTAAGTTGGAATGCGGATGCCCAAATTTTTGACATGTGTTTTTTTTATGTGCATATTGTATGTTGTTGCATGTAATGCCTTTCTTGTTGCATGTTCATGCATGGGTGTGAGTTTAAGGAAACTTCTATCTTGGGCATTATATACTCTATAAATACAGGTGTTTTGATAGAGAAGTCATGTGAAGAGAGTTATTCACAAGGGTTATGCTATCATATTTTCTCTAGAAGAGCAAGATGTAATCTCCAAATTTAGGCTATGAGCCTACAAGTGTATTGTAACAATGTTGTTACGGATAGATACATTGGTTCAAGCCTACATGGGCATAGACTCTATAATTGTATTGTAACTAGTTTTGTTGTTGATAATATAATTGATTTGTGTTTTTGGAGTGTGATGTTTTTTACTTGAAAGGGTTTTCCCCACGTATATTTGTGTTATGTCTCTTTTGTATATTCTTATGTTCTATAAATGTTAATTAACATGTCATTGTGTTGTTGAAATGTTAATGGATTTGAAAACTATATTTATTTCCCCAAAGGTTTAATGTGATTGAAATTAAATTTTGTATACAAGATACTAGAGGCATATACTAGTTCTCAGATGGCTTTTTGGGATATCCTTTTCCCTTCATTTGGTATCATAGTTAAGATCCATGATTTGCATGTGCTTGCATGTGCATGTATGTGAGTTGCATGTACTTGCATGAGCTTGCATGTTACTTGCATGTGCTTGCATGTTACTTGCATGTGCTTGCATGTTAACGTGTGTGAAGATTCATGGCATTTAAGGTTCTAGAGATTTCTTCTATTATGATTCCTTAGCCTAGAAAGCTTAAGGGAATTTGTCTTGAAGGAATTGGTCAATTATTAATCCTTGTCTGAGTACAAGCTCTGTAGTTGATCTTGTTTTCACGAGACAATAGGTAGTGTGAATGATAGTGAAAGATGGAGTGTTTAGAGTTGATCTTGAGATTTCTTTTAATATAAAATTGATCTGGAGCTCCTTTTTGACAATATGATAACCCTCATGCATGGTGGTTATTTTTTCATTATGTGATTGTGTGCAATAGAGTATTCATATTGGGAGTTTGAGATGGACCCCTAGTGATATGGAGATACTTGTATTGTGATCGTGGTGTGTTGTGCTTGTATTGGGTGCTTGTTTTAGCTCCTGGTATTGGAAGGCACTATTTTGTAATCCCCAAAAGTATGTAGGTTATGAAGTTGATCATTGGATGATCTAAAGCTTCTAGAATAACCTAGCTCCTTTGTATGCTTGTACATGATGGTGGTTGTGGATTTGGCCTACAAGTGGGCCTAGAGTTCCTAGACCTCTTCTTCCTTTGGATGATTGTACACACATGGCTCAAGTTCATGCTGGTTAGATCTGAGGTTTTATGGACTTTTCGTTAAAAATCTATGGCTATGCATATTCATGAAAATCCATTGTTCTAGATTTATAGTTATAGTTTCGGCCAGAAGATAAGTGGATGTGGATTTGCATGTGTGTTGAAAAACATGGTGGTTTTATAGAGTTTACATGGTTAAACAAAACCTATGGTTATGTAGATCTACACATAACTATTTTTTGGGTCATGGTCTTTGGATGATTCTGGATGTAAGATAGTTGTAGCTTTGTATGCATGGTTTGAGGAGATATCAAATCTTCTTTGTATGGAGATGTTGGTATGTAATTAGTCACTCAACATTTCTATGGTGAATTGTTGGAGGGTTTCTAGACTATGGTGCTTGTGTTGTGGCTTTGTTTGGAAATTTTGATTTGTTAGTGATCTAGTGTTTGAGTCTTGAAAGCTACATGATATCTTCTTTGATATCTCAATTTCTATTTACTAGTGTGATGATGGGGTTTCATGTAATAGTGACTGGATCTATGAGTTATGCAATCATATGGGTAGGCCACCTTTTTTATTGCAGTGGGAGAACTCGGATGTGGACTATCTATATCCATGAGGTTGTTTTAATGTGTTTGCAGATTGTATCAGTTGACCTTTTCAATGGTCATTTATGCATTGGTTTCTTGCTTTGGGATGAGAGGATGGATGGTGTTGAGTACTTGGATAGCTGGTTGTGGGGACCTTTATAATATTCTATCATGATGTCATGGATAGCTTGAATACATTGGTTTTTCTGAGCTATTGTGACAATGATGGTGTATTTCCTTGCCTTGGAGATCTTGGTGCCACTTGTTATTGTTGTCAGATGGACATGGGGGTGTGTGGACTTGATGATGCTTAGAGAGATTGATATCACTGTTCAATAGGAGCTTTAGCAGTGACTATGGGTTCATCACTTGGTAATGGATGATCTTCTTTTGTTCATCCTTTTGAACAATAAAAATATATCCCTTCATACCTCATTTTTACACTAGCATGACCTCATGAAGAGATATGTAATTAACCATTCTAGAACATGGCAAGTTTTGGGGATTTTTGAACCTAGGGATATTTGATAATGTATGTGATAAGTATACAATTTTTCAAAGGAATAGAAGGGTTAATGTGTAGGGATTGGGAAACTAGAATAAATAAGGACCTAGAAATAGGGTTAAGGTGTCGAGGAATGTTAGTATTTTTGGACAATAAGGAACTAAAAGAATGGAGGGAAATGGGATTTTTGGATATGGTGAAATGGTGTCTAGGATATCTAAAATTATGTGGACCTATCAAGTAATACTCAAGGTTTTGAGAATATGAGGGAACTCGAAACTTTGGGATAAAGATTCTAAGGTGTGAAGGATCCCTAGAATTCTAAACTCCAAAGAAGTTAAATAATTTTAGTGTGAGGGTAGTTGAGGAAATAGGGACTTATAATTGTGCGAACAAGTGTGCAAGGCTTTAAGAAAGAAAGAAACTCTAGAGCTGGTAGAAAATGGAAGGGGGCTTTGGGGTTTTAGGGAAGCTTTGAAATTCAAGAGAAGGGATGGATTTTTAAGGAAACTTGAAACTCTAAGACAAGGGATGTGGTTCCTATGAAACTTGAAACTTTGAGACAAGGGATGGGGTTCTAGGGGTTTGGGAGAATAAAAAATCAGCGGAAAAATTAAAATATGTGTGGAACCCCAGATATCCCATAAGCCCACCAAGAATACATAGACAAATACTTTAGGACATTAAGAAATAAAAGGAATAAAGAACATTGGAACCTTAAGTGCTAAGGTTCCAAGGAACCTCAAAAGTGCACAATCCCCAAGGAACAACTTAGGCTAACCAAAACCCAAAATACATAGCATTTTTATAAATCCTAACAAACACAATTTGAATAAGCTTAATCATAAATTTATATCATGACCCCTATAATTTTAAACTTGGGAATAAATACATTTTCCAATCTTGTGGGGATTCAAGGAACCAAAGCAACCTAGGAACTAGGGACATGTTCCAATGTCTTGACATCCCTCAAAAACTCAAAAAGGCCTAGTTTCACCAAGGCAAAGGTCACATCAATGGGGTTTTAGAATAAAATAATCCCATAACAATTTTCGCTAAGGAATTTCAGATAAAACATTATGAAGGAACATTCTTAAAGATAGAATTGAACACATGAGACCCAAACTAGAGATTTTTTTCTTAAATCGGTTATATATGATGGGTGAATAGTTTCAAATGCATAAATTCAAGTGTAGAGTAGGGGGATTCGTCACCCCTAGGACTCCAAGTCACGGGAGAGTCCCTAGGAACAAACTACCCTAAACTACCTCAAACAATTTGACAAGTTGAGAGAGAGGATGAAAAGGAAGGGTAAATAGTACACCACTTTCCTTCTGTTAAAGATAGATATGTTTAGAACCATGTGAGCCAGCCTCAAAGGTTTCAAACTAAAAACTAGACAAATCACTGTCTGGGGATGACAACACGGGAGTCAGACTCTAGCGTGACACGTTGGCGTCTCAGGGACGCACTAGCGTCCTGTACAGATAGAAGTTTGGTGAACAAATAGAAAATGCAAAGGACCTACTAATGGCCTAACTAATAGAGTTTTTATAGTTTTACAAGAAAAATATAGAAAGTAAAGAGTACAACAAGAAGAATACTTCAAGCAATTCTAATGCAAAAATGGCAGAGAAGAGTTAGAAAATGCATCTTTCACATGTAATCCAGTTTTCTAGCCGATTCCAAGTAATGAGGTTGTACCTACACATGGAAGAACGAGAAAATGTTGGGGTTGTGTTTTGAGGTTTACCTCAATCAGACCCCCTATTTTGGTTTTCCCACCTCCATGGATAGCTAGAATGCAACAAGATAGAGAAAGTGATAGAGAATAGAAAGGAAACGATACAACCAAATAGAGAGCATAAACAAATAGAAGGATACTCTAAAATCATGATGATGCAATCAAACAAAAAGATACAATATTACCTTTCCAACTATGAGCACTCAAGTCCAATAGCAGAAGGAAGAGAATGGAACCACCACATAGAGAAGATGAAGCTTGGAAATCCAACAATGGCAATGGTGTTGCAACAAGAATGTGTTGTTGAAGCTAACAAAAGAGCTTGTAGCAGGAAGAGAAATGGTGTAAAAGAAAGAACCAAGTGTGTAGAATGAAGTGTGAAGTGTGTAGAGCATGAAAAGAATGAAGAGATCTAGTGAATAGAGAATCAAGAAATCTAAGAATTAGAGTTTGAATGCAAGAAATAGAGGTAAAAGGTTGATTATTATCGATCAAGGAAGTACAAAAGTCGTTACCTTTGTAGCCAACCTAAGACGTAATAGTTTTTTAGATTCTAGGGGTAGGAATCATGTCATGATGCTATCATGACATGTGGACATCTGTGCGGCACGTGCACATCCCTGATAGAGATCCCTTCACCGATGCAAAACTACAAGGCTACGTGGATGGAAAAAGCTGGTAGTGGTGTGGTTTGCATCAACGAACTATATAGTTTCTAAAGTAAAGGAAAAATAAATAGAGAATTTGTCATGGGTGAAAATTTGCACCATTACAATTTGCCCCCACTTTAGCGAGCATATTTGTTAGTGCGAATGTGAGCTAAAGTAGAAAGATATTGAAGAGAATATACAAATA